>JAOYMZ010073490.1:0-11996 GCA_025802335.1 Pinguicula primuliflora | reverse complement strand
TTAGGTGGGTAGTGGGCTTTAGGTTAAATTAATTAAACGGATTAATTGATATAACTAATATATAAGCCCAACAAAAAGAAAGAAAGAAATTAAGACGTTATGATTCCTTGACCCAATGTTAACTATCTAAAGAACCATTTCATCTTCACGGTAATAATTTGCCACCCAGCAGCGTTGTAGATTTTTTTTTCTTATAATGGAAGCCATATAAGGCCAGATTATACATGTAGCAAGAGCTCTCGTATGGAGGGCTGAAGACATGAGAGTCATATGGATTCAGCAACAAGTTCACTGGCCATACCAATGGAGGTCGTACCAAAATCGTGTTCCTTTGCCTTTGTAAACCACTGAGGCCAGGGGATTGAACTGAAGCCCGATGGAAGAGGTCGTCCAAAATCAGCTGACACTTTTCGGACGGGAAGGTTTCAATGCCCAGAGCTAGGTTAGCCAACCCCATTTTGGCTAATACATCAGCTTCACTTAATTCGGAGCGAGGACAGAAATAGGGTGTAACACCGGAAAGCATCAACAACCTTTGTATCTCGTGGACTGATGGTTCATTCGTGAGGTCAGTGGCTAAACCTTGGACTGCCTGGATTCCCGTCCTACTATCAGATTCAATGCAGCAATGCTCGAGTTTTAGGTCCACAATGATCCTTAACCCGTGTAATATCGCCAAGAGCTCGGCGGTAACCACAGAACAAGTTCCAATACGGCCGAAGAACTAGTAGATGCGGTCACCCAGTGTGTCATAACTGTGGCCACCACAAGCTGCTCATTTATCTTGACGACCAACGGCGGCATCCACTTGGACTCGAAAACGAACGATATAGTCATGTGGAAACTGTTGCATATCATCCCAGACCAGAACCCAGTCTTTGGCCTTCAATCTGTTTTGTACCTGTAAGGCATGATAAACAAGATATCTCGAGGTGGCGTTAGCAATAGCAAGGATTTTTGAACCAAGATTAGGCCCCACAAATGGGTGATTTTGGAAGATTTCCTCATTCCCGGCACACCAAATCATCCAGCAAGCAGTGACAAAAATAGACTGTCAAATTCGTAGACAGTGAAATACCAAAAAAGATACACTCCTGGTACGAATTGCAATCAAAAAAATAACTAGGAAGGTGAGGATACAGATTGTTCCAAATGCTCTTAACACAGTGACAGTCCCGCAGAGCATGTTCCGTGGTCTCAACCTGTGAACATAGATGGCAAGCGTTTGATTCCGAGATTCCCCGCCGGTACCTTTCATAGTTATTTCACAGGGTATTATGTAAGACCTTCCATAAAAAGGTTTTCAGATTTTCTGGGACAGGAAGTGCCCAAATAACCTCCCAACGAAGACTCTCCGAAGGAGTCTGGTGATCACAGAATGCCTCAATCGCTGATGCACAGCTGAATTTTCCATTTGGCGTGTGTCTCCAAACTAGTTTATCCAGGCCGCTCTCCACCTGAGGGGGGAGAATTGTGCACAGCTAGTCGAGCAGGACCTGTGGTAGCAAACTGCATAATCTGGACCAATCCCAAAACCTATCGTGCCTACAAAATCTGCAACTGTTAGTGCATAGTCATCGGGCGAGACTGGTAAAAGGGAATGAAGGAGTAGAGGGGAGGAGAACGGATGCCAGACATCAACCCTGAAGCCAGCTTGACGTCCATTACTGTTGACTCATTTGGAGTGGTCGTTAAGGATCCCAAAGTAACGGGATATGTGTTGCCAAAGCTGTGACCCCCTCCTTCCCCTTCCAGAACTGACTGAATTTGGCTGAGTATCAATATACTTAGCCATAAGTATCTGTGTCCAGAGTTTAGGTGGCCCCACGCAAAATTCCCAAGCTAGTTTCAGTAGAAATGCCTGATTTGAGTCCCGAGCTCTCCGCAGCCCGAGGCCCCAGCTATTCTTAGGCAGGCAGACCATATCCATTTGATCATTGATTGCCTCCTTCATGTGCCATCGCCCCCCCCCCCACACACACAAGAGGAACGCACCAATCGATCTAAATCCTTGTCGGTTGAGATCGGGAAGGCAGAAGTCTGCATTTGATAATGGGGAAGAGCAGATAGCACCGTTTTGCAGGGTACCACTCTCCTGCCAGAGAAATCCGGCACGAGTTCCATAACTGTACTCAATTCTTCACCTTCAACAAAGTTTCACTATGTGTGACTCTAGTGACCCAGCCATGGATAATGAGAACTCCCAAATACATGCCAAGTTCGCTGACTCGTTGGATGCCCAAGACCTCAATCCTAGCCAATTCAGAAGGATCCACCCTTGGAGATACCCAGAAGATTGATTTCTCAGTGTTGATGGTCTGTCCAGATGCTACCCCAAAGGTGAAAAGAACCTCCCGAATAACCCATGCCTGCACAACAGTGGCCTTAATAAAGAGTATAAGATCATCGGCGAACAAAAGATGTGATACGGGCCATTTGCTCTGTCCAAAGGTGAGCGGCTTCCACCTTCTACCCTCCGTTTCTAAATGGATGGCTTGTGATAGCTTCTCCATACAAAGGATAAACAGATAAGGGGATATCGGGTCTCTCTGCCGAACACCCCTCTTGGGCATGAACACTTGTCCTCGCATCCCATCCCAAATCACTTGGGTAGAACTGGTGTCCAAAGCTGATAGAATGACCTTCATAAGATAGGGTGGCAACCCCGCATCCAGAAAAGTGTCACGGATGAATGACCATTCGATCCGGTCAAATGCTTTCGCAAGATTAATTTTGATAGCCATATACCCTTTCCTTCCTTTATAAGATCTCATAGAATGAATTGCTACCTGAGCCGCGATAATATTTTCTGAGATTGTTCGCCCCTTAATAAAGATGGATTGATTAGGTGAGATCATGAGAGGCAAAACCATCTGTAGTCGATTTGCAATGATTTTGGTGACCACCTTGATGCTTATGTTGATCAGGCTGAGAGGTCGAAAGTGTCCAAATCTTTCGGGGTTCAAGACCTTGGGGATCAGGGAGATCATCCCCCTATTAGCATCTGCTGGAATAATGCACTCCGAGAACACCTGCAAGACAAAGCCAATGAGGGAGGGGGAGATTAGATTCCAGTTATGTTGGTAAAAACAAGTGAAAAAGCCATAAGGACCGGATGCCTTATTAGGATCCATGTCAAACAGAGCGCCCCTGATCTCGATGTGGTTAACTACCCTATTCAGAGACTCGTAAGCCTTGCAAGGAATGGCTGGGAAGCGGCCCGAAATTGGGAAGGGAGGAAGAGATGCATCTAGCCCCTCGCCTCCTGCTCCAAAGATAGAACTGTAGTACATAGTGACTTCGTCCAGCAATCGAAACCGATCAGAAACCCATAACCCAATCTCGAGCTGAATTATCTTGGTGTGCGACTTGTGCCTCCGCTCTTTATGTAAGGAGTGGAAGAAAGTAGTTGAACGATCACCCAAGTTAACCCAATTTCAAGCAGAGTTCTGCCGTCGTAAAAGCTCCTCTCGGGTCATAATCTCCTCATACTCTATTTGTAACTGTAGTTCAAGATCACGAAGATATATTGTAGAATGCACTGCCATTGCCCTTTGGAGCCCAACGATCCTGTTTGAAAGATGTCTTTGCTTTTTAAAAACATCTCCAAAAAAATTAATCTTCCAGTCGACAATGGAGGTTTCTAGCAGCGTCAGGGCTTGGGTGAGAGGTAGATGTGAGTCCCAATGGGCCGAAAGACAATCCCTCCAGTGTTGATGAACTTCCCACGCCTTAAGGTACCAAAAATTTTCAACCCGAGCTGGGGTGTTCACGTGTTTCTTACCAAACAGATAGATCAGGGAGTGATCAGACAAGGTCCTCGGAAGATGCTCAACGCCATAAGACTGAAATATGTTAGCAAAATCCTTACTCAAAAGGGCCCAGTCAATTCTTTCATGACAAGCTCCACGACGCCAAGTAAATCGTGAACCCGATAACCTGACTGGGAATAGATCAATGGAGTCTAGCCATGTTCTAAACCTGCGACATCCTGAAGAGGCGACCACCAATTTTATCAGCACTGGTCAGAAAGGAATTAAAGTCTCCAATGATCCCTCAGGGGAGTGAAATAATACTGGCCAAATTAGTCAGTTCGTCCCAACGTGTGCGACAGATGATAGAGTTTGGGGATCAATACACCGCTGTTAAGGCAAAATCTGACAAGTTATGATGAGAAACAGTCACGTGGATATATTGCCATGCTTGATCAACAACCGTGACCTTTAGAGAATCTCTCTAAAGCAGCCAAATCCCGATTGAGAAACCACATGATTTCACATGGTAAGAGCAATGGAATCCCGCTCCAATACTCTTGATAATCTTCTCAACATCAGAGCCACTGATGCGAGGTTCCAATATAATGATCATATCAGTCTTGTAAGAGTGAAGAATATTACGTAGAGCAGCAATAGTTTTCAGGTTATTGATACCCTGAGTGTTCTAGGAGAGAATGCCAAGATCCATAAAAATAACCTGGGAATATTCTGTGCATGGAGACAAAGAAAGCAATGAAAGCCGAGACAGTCGCAAGTTAACTCTCCTGGAGTGGAGGGTCAACCGGTACTGTCACCTTAGGAGGTAGAACTGGGGCTGCAACTCCATTCTCCGAATCCATAGACATGTCTTGTTGACGTGAGGTATCCTGACCAATAGGCAATGCTACGAAATCTAGAGGATCGGGTGGGGAGATATGCTCTTGGAATTGTGCTGAACCTGAGGGAAAGACCATCTCCTCCTGCCGGCTGACATAAAATCCACGGGGGGGGGGGGTCTTCCTTTGGTGGGTTTGGACAGAGACTGATGTACCGGGGGCTGAGATGTGTTGGCCTTCAGAGACTGTGCAAGGGGATTGGAACATTGGCAACTAGGTGGTCCGTGAAGTGCTGTTGGGGAGCTATAGGCAGCACTAGATCCTCAGTATGAGTCTTGTTAGAAGATATATTTTCAACATGTTTTCGCTTCGAAGGTGGCGGAGGACTCACACCTGCGTGTGAGAACTGGGTCTGAAGAGCCTCTTTACCCCTTACAGATTTAATGGATTTTGATGAATGTGTGTTGCTTGATCGGCCTCGTTATTGACTACCCCTGGGCTGTTTCCCCCTGTTTCACGGCTGTAAAGATACATGTGCTGGAACTCTTCCCCTTCCCAGATGAATTAGCCCCATCCTGAGCAGCAGAGTCCAGATTTATTGCTGGGTCATCAGTGGAAACTTGGTTATCTTCTAAGAAACCAAAATGACTGTTATATGGAAAAAAATAGAGGGACAATTACTCGAAGTAGGCGGACGGCCCATGTCGTTGTTCTGAGTGAGGCACGTCTTTGGAGCAATCAGCCAAGGCATATCCCCGTCAGCTTCCACATCCTTAGAAGAGTCGGGAGGCGGGTCATTAGGGTGGTTCAGCCCGACTGTGGGACTACTAGAGGGGACCACTGCTTGCTTCTTGGCTGTTGTAGAAGGAGGCAACCCTCCCCCTGAGTGATTCGGGCAGGTACCTGCAAGATGTCCATACAGCCTGCAACAAATGCAGATCATATTGAGATTTTCATAACAAACCTTATAAAGAGTACCCTCGACAGTGATACTCGGAATAAGTCGCTTGGTAAGGTCTAAGCGCAATGCCACTCTCGCAAAGAGTCCTCACAATGCCTAAATAGTATGAACATCAGCCTTCAGATAACTGCCAATAGGCCTGGTGATCTCACGCAGTAGAGAATCGTGAAAGTACTAGGGAGGTCAGCCTGGGATGCGAACCCAAGATGCTATCGAGTCCAGATGGTCGACTGGGTGTCAAATTTAGGATGCCATGGATGGATGCTCAGGCTGTGTCCTACAATGGAGTATGGACCATCCAGAAGAGCATTATGGTAATCTTCCTCGAAGTCCAGCGTTACCAGATAATAGACCCGCTCCATGTCGAGTAAATGGATATTACCATTCGGCTTCTAGAGTGAAATCAACTTCTGATAAAGAAAGTTAAAGCTTGTAACCTGCTTCAAGGGTTTAATGACACGGCAAACTGCATATTCTATTGGATACCACCCTTGACCCTCTCCGAGGATGAAACACTGTGATTCCCATTAACTTGTGTTTGTTGAACGTCATTATCGTCCACCAGAATAGGGATTCGGGTGAAGGAGCTTTTCCCCCTTTCTCCAAAAGGTCTTGAGGTGCCAGAGCATCCCAAAAGGATTTTACCTGTGCGGTCGCCTTGGATTCCGTAGTAGGTATACCTTTTGTTCGATTCAGTACAGCCTTTCCTTTTTGAGTGCCTTCTGGAGGATTCGGGGGTTCGATAACCGTCAGAGAATGGGGCCGAACGATACCAGCACCCAGATCCATATTCGCAGCCCCAGCCTGAAATTTGCCTCCAGCAGTGACTGGGGAGCCCGCAATTGAAGGATTCAAGGTGCCCTTCGGAGGATCAGCATGATTCCCATCTGATAGATCCATGTCCTCCATCGGAGAAATGGAACGGCGAAACCCTTCTTCTTATAAACAAAAGTACGATACTTTCGAGAAACCCAGAAAAATGAGAATCACCCACTATCCAAAATCAAGCAATTTCAACTAAATGTCGAATCTTTTCTTTCCGCTGAATAATTGTGATGAAGATAGCTTACCTCATTTGATGGGAGTTCTCATTCATGTGAACGGAGAATACATTAGCACAGTTGAAACTTGAAAACAACCCCATCATGGACATTACACAATGTGCATAAATATTTAAATTCAACGGATACACCCAATTCAAACGGTTAACCTGAATTTGCAGTTGATATGCAAATGTGCCAGAACAAAGAAAGGAAAGGGAAAAAGGGACCCGCAAACTAACATCAACATAAGGTTCATGACCCCCACACACAGCAAGATAAAAACATCCCATAAACATGAACAGAATAAAAACAGAAGCTGATAAAAACATTCCATGAATGACCTCATGCATTGCCTTAGCAGTTGCTTCAACGTTCCATGGCCTCATTCATTACCTCAATAGTAATGCTATCTTGTATTGCAATATAATTGTGGCTCATAACCTCTTGAACCTCCTGCAATTTGCTAAATAATAAAAAACAACCACACGTTTAATAAGAATATCTATTTATCAACTACACTACATTTTGCTTGCGCTTGCTTTGCTGTTTTGTTTCTTTTTTATTCTGAACAATTTTTTCAACAACACCTTGAATCCTACGAGTCCGCGGTCTCCCTTTGCGCCTCAGACTTCTTGGGTCAAGTATATTGGTGGTTTCTTGTGTTAATAGAGGCACTTGTCCAATTGAAATGGAGCCTTTGCTCGACGCTTCAATCACTTTTTGTTTCATCTCACGTCCTAGAGTCATCACCGTATCACAATTGGAGAAAGATTCTTCAGTCAAATAAGCAATCTCCTTAAAGAGTTCGCATACGTTTTAGTGGCGTTGTGATACAACCGGACATGTCGAATTATCACAACTAATCCAGACTTTAGCATGCTGCCTTATCACATTTTTGCTTCATCTCCTCAACACATATTTTTCAGGGACTTGTTGAATGTCCCTATGAAACCACACCACCAACTGATGCCTACATATCATTCCCTTGAATTCGAACAAATGACACATGCAGCGTGTTTCATGGGTGTCTTCATCAAACTCAACACCAAAGGCCACTTGTTTCCTCATTTTATCATCTCCTTCACCAAATATAACCCACTCTTTTATCTCATACTGAGTCGTGAAGTCTGCCTCCCTTGTCTTCTCACATAAGCATTTAAATTTTCCTACAAATTCTTTTTGAAATTCCTTCACTTTGTTATGCGTATACACGCTTTGAAATTGTCTCTCCAACCCATTTTCTTCTTGTATCAAAGCAATGAAGTGCTCCAACTTTTTACATTTTCTAGTCTTTCGCTCTCAACCTTATACAACATTGGATTTTCGTACTGACCCACAAATCGCTTTAGGGTCATCTTAGCATGAACAAATTCATCAAAATATGCATTAATGCCCTCACTCCTCAGAGTGGATGACATTCCTTCCCAAAATGTATCTTTCACAAAAAGCAGGCACCCACTGCTCTCTCTCTTTATACAACTCATCTAACCATGTGTTGTCCTGAAGATCATATTTTACAATGAATGCCTCCCAGTCATTTTCAAATCGGTCTATCATTAGTGAATTGTAAACAGCCCTGCGCATACACTCACTAATTGACTCGTATGATTTATAAGCACTAAGCTTTTCAGGAACCTTCTTCATAATACGTCATATGCACCATCAATGTCGTGACTTAGGATATACATTTTCAATTGCATTTTTCATGGTCATGCACTGATCAATAATAATTGTCTTTGGAGCAGAACCCAACATACATATTTTCCATGTTGAAAACAACCAAGAAAAGGAGTCAGTGTCCTCGTGGGAGATCAACCCACATCCTAATAATATTGACTGACCATGATGATTCACGCCCACATCCTAATAATATTGACTGGCCACTTGCAATCTGGTTGGACCACCAAAGTGATCTTTGCAGGACACTCAATTCTTGACTGTGGCCATAGTCCAACTGGGTTACTTGTTTGTAAGTCTGAGGAAGAAATGCTGCTCGCCTTTTTTATGAAGGGGGCTTGCCACAGGCATATGGACATGCTTTAAAGCTATTCTGGATATACCAGGGACTGCATCTGCGGCAGATATGAAAAACTACAAGAGAAGAAGACATGTAAGTAAGGTTGTATTATGTGTGATCAAGTTGCCGAGGAATCTGGTAGTTGGGAGATATGGAGACAAAGATGCGGAAAAAGGTTTGACAAATTGAAGAGCTTACATAAGAGTTCAAAGTAACTGAGTTATACAAAACGTTATTCTATTCAGTAGCAACAAAACTAGATAATGTAATTACAGGCTTGCAAGGAGTTACATGAGAAATTGTATGAGAAAAAACTAGATAATGAAGTTATAGGCTTGCAAGGAGTTACATCAGAAAATTTATGAGCGAAAACTGGAGTTGAAGGCTTTATGTGCAGCAGATCAAGCTCTTTGTGCGGCAGATCAGGACTGTAAACTGGATCAAAAACACGCAATCCCATAAACTCTTTGCCCACAGCAAGTACCCCCTTAGTGACTAGGTCCTGCATGACACAAAATGAAGGAAAGAAACTGAAATATGCTCGTGCTGAACAACTCAATTTGGACAAAAATAAGAGATTAAATTTGAATGAAGGGATGTGAAAAACAGATTTAAGGACAAGTATTTTGTTTAGCTTATAATCACCAACATGTTCCACAACAGCTTGCGCATCGTCTGCCTGCTGAACATTCACATATGTCTCAGTTTGTTTGCAGCTATGCAACAAAGACAAGTCGTTGCACATATGACTTGACACACCTGTGTGAAGCAACAGTGAGTGCATGAAGGTAAATATTACCTTTAAATTCTGCCTGCTCAAGCTGGACACTGCTGGAGTGGCTACTTCAAAGATGAAGCACCTCCTTCAGTGCTATGCTAATCTCCATCCGAACTATTTCTTTCGCACTCATCTAATCCTCTCGATTTTCCAACATGTCCAAGGGAGTCTGTGCTGCGACATGAGCATAATGCTGGATAGATTTTTGTTTCTTCTATGCATCTCGTAGCTTCCAGCAGCTGTTAATTGAGTGTTCCTGCATTTTGCAATGCTCACAACGCTTCAACTTGTGACAATCAAGAATTTGATTTCCCATGATGTTGCAAATTACACATCTAACGTCCCTTATGTCATTTCAGCACTGAATTTCGAGTCATAGTGTTCTGTGCGGAGGCAAAATTCCCTCTTGGAACTGCATACCATTTTTGCATTCCCTTGTATCCATTTCCAAATTTAGCAGCAAGCGCGTGATTTTGAGGATTTCCTAACGCGATGGCACTTTCTTCTTTCTGGTTTTCCACAGTTAGCACCGTGGCATATATCTTGTTCTAGATAGGCAACACATCACCAGCAATAATCTGACTAGAAATCTGTTCAAAATCTGGGCTCAAACCAAATAGAAATTTCATGGATTTTTCTTCCTCGAGGTAATCATTCAGGGCGCATTTGCACTTTGCAATTGGTCTCACACAGCTTAATTCATCCCACAACTCTTTCAAATGACTAAAATACACTGTATCACTCGAGCTTCCTTGCTTCAAATTCGCTATTTCACATCGAGTGTGCAATGTCATAGCACATTATTTCCTACCAGCCTCTCTTTAAGTACAATCCACAACTCACTGGCACTGTTCGTTGTGTATTGAAATCCAGATAAAACTTCTCCGTCGATAGAATTATATATCCAGGACGCAATCATCAGTTCTGCACTCCTCCAAACATGAAATTTTTCAGAACTCTCGTCCTCAGGTGGATATTGCGCTTCATCAATCAGTGCAAGTTTCCATTTTGCCCCCAATGCCATCCGAATCGCTCTACTCCATGATTGATCATTCTTCGTTTTAAGTAAAACAGTGGTAAGTGTCATACCCGGTTCGTCGGAGTCTCACAGGCGGAGCCCTAGTTGTGCCACAGTCACAGTGATCAATGTCTTCTAGTTCTTCTCTGTTTTCTATACTTTCTCCGTTTTATCACCCATTAAGCAGTAATGGATGAGTTGAGGTTGAAATTGGTCGAATTCCTCTGATACCATGTAAAAAACTGGAGAATCTGTTGATAGTTGAGAAATAGGAACTGAATAAGGCCACCAACGGTTTAGACAGTTGAGAGAATAAGTCTCAACACGACACACAATTTGCAGCAATAACTCTTGTTCGAAACCGAAAAGATTAACAGCCGATTTTATGAGTTATTGCAAGAGTAAAAACACAACGACCAATGGAGGTGGAAATTCTCCACTTTCTTGCATGATTAGGTTGACACGTAAGCAGCATATTTATACATACATACTTTTGGGCTTTATCCATTCTCTATTTCTAAGCCCACTACAATTAAAAATCTACAACTCAATTAACTGTACAAAACAGAACGAATAGAATAATCTATACAAACATAATTACCTAAGAGAAATGATGAGAGATAACCCTGACCCGGCAATTGAGGCTGTGATTACCGATTTCGAGTACACCTATGAGTGATCTATAGCTTGTAGAGTGAGACGGGGACCTACGATTACCAAACATTACGTTGTACACAAATTATTGTTTTATAAAATTTAAATACTTACCTACCAAAAAAAATCTATACGAACATAATAACCACTTCAATCTTCTTGATTTTCAACATTCATATATTCTCAAGGGCGGACCTAGGAATAATATTTACTCCGAGCTGGGCCTTATAAATATCAAAATTGGCCCCAGGTTGACATTGAAAATCCTTGGACTCGCTAAAATTGGCCCCGGGCTACCGCCCAGGCCAGCCAAGAATTGGGTCCACCCTCGTTACTCTAGCAATGATTGAAATGTTAGTCAGGGTTATACTTGGAAAGATTTGTAATTATCCTTGATTACAAATCTGTCTTTCTTTCTCGGGATTTGATTACCATAAATTCTGGGATGGTCATTGACCTAGTTTATGCCTATAAATACATGTGTATGATGAAAAGAAAGAAGTAAGAAAAATAAGGAACAAGCACTTTCTCCCGTGGATGTAGGCAATTGCTGAACCACGTAAATTCGTGTTCTTTATTTTTCTACAGTGTATCGGAGCAGGAAACGAATCCTGGAATCGTCATCTACCATTAGGAGGAGATGACCAAAAAGGAAGCCTTGACGGCGGCCGCCCGTGTGCTTGGAGAAACCGTCACGATGCTGATGCAGCAACAGGCAATTGTGCCTAAGGAGTCCGAATCGAGTAGCAGCAAGTGTTCTAGTTTTCGGCGCCTAGGCGGCCCGGGCGGCCGCCTGGCCACACCGAATAGGTGCTGAGCGGCTAGGCTGGGCGGCCCAGCGGCTGGGCGGGCGCCCGCCCAGGCGTCCTCGGCGGCCGACTTTTTTTCTGATTTTTTTTTTTGCAAAAAAAAATTTTAAAAAAAATATATATAG
>JAOYMZ010073479.1:0-11997 GCA_025802335.1 Pinguicula primuliflora | reverse complement strand
AATAATAAACTTTAATAGTCCAAACTTTAATCCTAATTTAATGACTAGGTAACGAGCCCGCGGTGCCCATCTCGCCCACCGCGACTCCCTCACACGCATCTTGGCCTTCTACCAACACGATCATGTTGACCCGTGACTTGCCGACATCCAGTTTAGCTTCCTCCTGTCTTCTCACACCTTCCAGCAGCATGCTCAATGCGTCCTTCATCCTCTTGGCCCACGCACGAGTCATTGGGCCTCCCATCCTTTGCAACGGGTCATCAATTCTGGCTCGCCCACTCACATCAGATATGTACTTCCTGATCGCACTAACAGGGGAGTGGCATGAAAGAAGTTTACTCCTGAATATAATACAAAGACTCAAAGATACCCTGTTGCTGACATCGTGAGGGGGAGCATGTCTAAATTAGCCCGAGCCTTTGCTACAACTGTATACAACGAGGACATTCCTCAGAATGAAGTTGAAGCTATGAGAATTCTGGAATGGAGACAGGCTATGGAGACAGAGATGAATGTCTTACATAAAAATAAGATTTGGGAGAGATGCGAGCTTCCCTGCAGGAAGAAAACTGTGGGGTGTCGTTGGGTGTATACTATTAAAAGGAAGGCTAATGGTGCGATTGAAAGATTCAAGGCTCGTTTGGTGGCGAATGATATACCCAGACCTATGGAGTGGATTATTCAGAAACATTTTCCCCAGTTGCAAAATTGAATACTATTAGAGTCTTGTTCTCTATTGATACAAATCTCAACTGATATCTTCACCAATGTGATGTTGTGTTCTATGAGAAGTCCTGTTTATCGGGTATTTTTTCTGGTACACCCTCTTCACCACTTTTGTTCTCACCTTGCTATTATCTTCTCTTGCTTTCTCAAATCTAGCAACATTTGCTCTGACCTTATAGTAGGAGCCTATCCAAGTGTTATTCAGTCTTCGCAGGATTTCATCCGTCGCTTCCCCTGAGCAGTAGTTTATAAAGTCAATCAGGAAGCCAAGGTCTGATAATTTCATTGCAACATTCAGTGATTGCAGAGTTCCTTGTGCATTAAATATCTCAACTAAATCCTCATAACTGCATTCTGGCAGAAAGTTTGTTATATAAGACATTTTGCACATTTTCGTTGCAAGTAGTGGTGCATCTTCCTTCCAGACTCTCGGACCCAAGCGGCTAAGCACATCTCCGCCATTCGCATCTTGCTCCTCCATGCTACTATATCCTAACCGAGGGTGAGTGATATCTGGGGAATGCCTATTTTGGTCAACTAGGTCTACTACGGCTTTCCCTTTCCTAAGTCTCTATGGATTTGAGTTGACTGCCGGGAACTTGTAGCCGGTTGCTGGCCGTGAAAACTAAGATTAAGACAAAGATGGTCCTGGACGTGGTAGGGTTGTGGCTTGATTTTAAGGTGGGGCTAAAAAAGAAAAGCAATCGGCCCCCATTGCACCTAGTGCGCTTTCGGGGGTTGGGGCAAAGTAGGGGAACTCGATTACCTTATCAATCAACCATCGTTGTGTTTTCCGATTGAATTTCCGTTGACGGAGTGTAGATTCAGGCTACCTCAATATTTGTGCCTGAGAGCATTTCAAAACTTTTTGAATTTTTTGCGCATTTGTTCAAAGGTTCAGTCATGTTATTTCAAGAGATATTAGGGATGGGTCGGCGGTGGGATGTTTTGGTGTTATTGTTAGTTAGGTGATTGTGAGATTGTTCGTTAATTGCTGGTGGAGTTTATATGTTATGCTGACGGTTCATTCTCGGTCATGGAGGGTAGTTAGCAACGTGCTTTGTAGAAGTCTAGCCATAGATTTCGGGCATTGTTCATGTATTGGTGCTTTTTTTTACCGTGCAGCTACATGTACCAGGCCGGTACATCAAATAGGTGGCGGCCACGGGGTTGGCAGATTTTCAGGGAATTGCAAAATTTTTGGAAGAATACTGATTCGAACTCGGGACCTCCTCTTTCCTCCCGCCGTAAAAATTTAAAATGTATATAAAGTTAAGGGTTTAATGTTATAAATCCTAAAATCATATATTTTTACAATTTTATAAATTGTATAATATAAATTAAATATATTTTAATTATTTTGTAATTATTAGTAATTATATTACATAAATTTAATATTACATATAATAATTAATGTAAAATAAGCTATTTCTAAAATACATAATACATTTAAATGGTGTAGAGGCCCGGTAAAAAAAGGCTAAATTTTTACTATTGTCCTGTTAGAGTCAAACTTTATTAAAAATGCCTTTATACTCGTTTACGGAGCGAGTAAGACAGGTTACTCGCTTCCAGAACGAGTATCTTTTTTCTTACTCGCTCCATAACTAAGTAAAAATTTAATAATTCTAAACTAATTCATTAAGGATATCAATGATAGTGAAGAATTCTCTCCTGTGTCTAATCGCAAAAAGTAGAAGCTGTTATAAAATAAGTGAAACAAGTGTATGAATATATGAAGAACAAGAAATGTAGAGAGAACACAAAGGAGAAATTTTATTCATTTCTCAAGTGTTATCCTTACAACAATACATTAGCCTCTATTTATAAGCTTGATACAAAAGATGTAAGGTCACATTAAACTCTACACAAATGCACATTGAATAAGGTGTAGTGGGGGTAATTAAAACCCCAGAGACATTCACAATATATTTCATAATACTTCCCCTTAAATGTCACTTGTATCATGCCTTGTTAAAAACTTTTTTGATTCGCCTTTGAAATGCTGCCTCGTTAAAAATCTTCATAAGTAAAACCCATTGGGCAAAAATCTTACTGAAGGAAAAGAGTACAACGTAGATTCTTCCCCTTATATTTCATCATTTAACACGCCTGATTTTGATCGACTGGATCAAATTTTCAAAAAATATGATAGGTAGTGCGTGAACAAGCATAGCTTCTAGATCGTCAAATCAATTCAATAAGCTAAAATCATTTCTTAGTGTAGTTGAGAATTTTCTTCCTCATCTTCAAAATACACATATTATTGATGAGTTAACTTATAACCCATAACCAAATATCTTCATGATTTGTCTAATGACTTGGTAAAGTCTATACTTGAAATTGAGCCTTGTTAGCAAAGTCATGCATCCTTAATAATGCAAGCTTATATCACACATTATTTCCCTTAGATATCAAAAGTGATATTTCATTTCATTCTAATGCGTTTCAATTGAGAAGAATTATATCTTCCCAATAAATAATTCTCTAGACAAGAGTATTATTAGGACATATATCAGCTAACTCATGCAACGTACCTCAAAAATAAGTAATTCTCAATATTAGAATGAATAATCTGGCACATGAAGTATAAAGATATTTGCATTAAAGATGTGTCGTGTGCATATAAACACATTTATGCACTTTCGATATATAAGTCCATTGATGCAAATATTCTATTTGTCAAATGTTTCATCGAAAGATGTGAACATAATTTGTCAATATTTCATTCCAAACATTCTTTCAAATAAATCACAGTGTTTGTTAACTCTTCACGAGTATCAACATATTCAAACAATAATGATCACACATTTATATCCGGATCTCTTGATAATATATAGAGGCATATAATATTTGTATATAATCCTCTTTTAAAGGAATGTATTCTTACGATACTATCAAGCACGATCACATTGTTTTGATCTATAAGAAGATTTATTTAGCAAACAAGTAAGAAATTTTCCATTTCTATCTTGACTACCCCACAATACTTTATAACTATTTTTTTTTTAAATTAGACGCATATAAACTTTATTGTCAGACTTATAATAATTGTTTTTGCATCCACCAATTCTTCCAAATTTATGTCGGGCTTTTGGATGAAACTTGTGCAACAAACCGTGTTCCATATCTTATAATTTTATTTTATGCACAATCATCCAATTATCTTTTATCCCGTTATACATAACTTGATCTGTGGACTACATGTCCTAAAAATGATATTTTGTAAGAGATTTCAACTCTGCATGCGTCTTTTACATTGACCAATCATTTTATTCTTCTATATGTGTAGCTTAGGAATCCTCATTTTCTTCCATTGACTTTAGCACTATATTACATTAATAATATTGTCGACGATTCTTATTTCTAGTTCCAACTCATTCTCCATTGTACATAATCAATCGAGATCTCATTTATTTTCAGGCGTCTAAAGTTCTTCTAGAACTTTTTTGAAACTTAATCAATCATGTCAACATACATACTCTTTCAGAGTTTGATTATTCTCGTATTGACCATCTTTAATATTTGCTCCTTTATATTACGAGAACATATGTTTTTAGAATCAAGATGTCTATCATGCTTCAAGCATATCATAGCCTCTTTATAAATGAAAGTTTATCTTTCTTGACATTACTTATCATAGGAGCATTAGCAACTGAAACACTAACTTCTTTTAGGTCAGTAAATACGTCTGGTAATTTATTCGCATTTTTTGTAAATGAATTATTATAAGAATTTATATGTACGAGGATCCAATGTTACTCGAAAATTCGTCTCAAGAAATATTTATCTCCAGTTGCTTAATTTCTCCCCCGATGTTGGGAATGTTGTCTATAAAATGATCATTGATAAGCTTTGCCACAAATTGATCTCCAACGAAAACTTTAAATATTTTATTATAGGTGGAGATTTATACCCAATATATCCTCAATATTCTTTCAGGATCCATCTTTATGCATTTGTGGTGGAGGAATTAGTAAATCCATCATACATTCAAAACAGATGGATATTTGTTTCCTGACCTTGAACCATTTGTATTAGAGAGAATATATGATAATTTATTGGCATGATGCACACTATTGTTGTCGTATATGCATGTCCTCAGCCAACATAGAAATCTTGTCCATCATTGTATTTATCAACGATTCAACTGGATCGTTTATGTAACCATCATATTTGTATTATAATCATTATAATATTTGAGATTAGCCAACATCATCAAGAATAACATTCTTGATTGCATATTCAGAAGAACAATACTTGCAAATAGATTAACTATCTCAGTAACACCACTTACGAGAAAAATGCATGTGAACATTCACTCAATGCATCGGTTAGCTAATAAAGTACCTAAATGGTCCACATCGTGATATTTTAATCGCATTCAAATCATATATATGGATATGATGTATAAACCCATTTGGTGTTGGCTTACTTCATATTTCTGAAAATTCATTTTGGCTAAGCTAAAAATTTCTACTTTTCAAGTAGATGCCCACATGAACATTTCATAATATATTGCATCATATTAAACCAGATAGGTCTAACGGTTCATGCCAAAATATTAAATTCAATAGTAAACTTCCAGTTTACTACAAGATAATTTTTACTTGAGAATAATAAACG
This sequence comes from Pinguicula primuliflora, assembly GCA_025802335.1. Classification (NCBI taxonomy): domain Eukaryota; kingdom Viridiplantae; phylum Streptophyta; class Magnoliopsida; order Lamiales; family Lentibulariaceae; genus Pinguicula; species Pinguicula primuliflora. Next base: position 6,645 of record JAOYMZ010073479.1, on the reverse strand, counting down.
ATTATTCGTTTCAATACACATTGACAATTCAAAATAATGAATGCAATATGTAAGATAATGAGAATCTTTTCCATATATTGTCTAGTCTGAATATGATATCCGTTTAGATCAATATCATTAAACTCATAAGGACTTTAAGACTTTGGTAGTAATACATTCTCTCAGAGTTCGCCCCTTTTGTTAGCAAAATATTGACTCTTCTGGAGTCTAACATTATTCAAGATATACGCACAAACTTTTCACACTTTAAATGAGAAATTGATTTTCTCATTAAATATCACATTGCAGTTACCAACTTCGTGTGACACTACGTTTTTTATTATTCAATATAAAATATGCAACAATACTCCTATGCTATCATACTTTGAGAAGTATATAATATATCTAATCATCACTTATACATAAAGGGATTTAGGGAGATTAATATAATTATACAAAAATAATAATAATAACACATATTTATAGAGGTTAATCTCTTCAAGGGTGTTAAAAATCTCTTCTAAAGACATTATATATTTCTCCTTTTATTTTCAATGAAAACTTGATAAATCAATTTCGATAACTCCAAGAAGAATTAATCCTTCTACTAGATTTATGGCAAACAATATCTCAAACATGATATTGCAAGCAAGATTTACTTATGACATGTGATCCTTTCACATATATTACTTGCGATACTTTCATATGGATGATAGATTCTTAAGCATCATAATGCGTACTTATATCGGATATTGTTACATCAAATTATGTATATTCTTCCCAAGTTTTCATAAATCTCATACAAATATAAACATGAATATAATCTCTATAAAATTCTCTTTGCAATAAAGATTAAAATTTACAACATTTATGTTGTATTCAGGACTCAAGTATCAAAATAAATTATTCATGTCTATTTTGTAGGAGCAATCTCATTCCACACCACTAAACATGGATCATCAAAATTACATGTGATCCTCATAAGCAATGATTGTACTCTAGTATACCTTTTAATTTCTTGGGGACCACCTAATCATTACACAAAAGTATAAGCTCTTTGTCTATCTTCGGAATAATATTTCAAAGAAAATATTCTTCAAGCCATTAAATTTTCCATGTTATCACATGATGATCATCAATCATCTTTGAGGCATATACACATAAAGTGAGAAAACGTTCATCCACTTAAAAACTCATTTGTTGATTCTTAGATAATATAATCAACCATGATAAAACAATAGTCTCTTCTTCGGGAGAGATTTCATGGTTCTAAGGATTATTTACATTTTTGTATCATTTATCAAAATCTTCACTGTACGTGAATAACAATTTGAGTTTGCACTCATACTACTATAAACTTTGTATCTCATTGCTCAAAATCTATGAAACAAAAACTTACTGTGAATTAGTTAACAACTTTGCTCGTTGTCTCGACTTTTTTCTTGTTCCTAATTTTGAACAATAGAATGAAAATAAACTAATTAGAACAAGAATACTGAAAATGATAATATGGAAGAATAATGTGGAAAGAACAAATCCTTAAACAATCCCATCATCTCATCACTGATAGGATCATTTTCCTCAAGTTATTCAATGGTAGAACCTCCTCAAAATCTGGTAGTCCTTAAACGGTAGAAGTTTCCTCTAAACCTTATAGCACTTCAACGGTAGAAATTTCCTTCAAAACTTGTAGCCCTTCAATGGTAGAACTTTCGTGCTGATAACATGTTATAAAGTAAGTGAAACAAGTGTATGAATATATGAAGAACAAGAAATGTAGAAAGAGCACAAATGGGAGATTTCATTCATTTCTCAAGTGTAATCTTTACAACAATACATTAGCCTCTATTTATAGGCTTCATACAAAAGTGTAAGGTCACATTAAACTCTACACAAATGCACATTGAATAAGGAGTAATGGGATAATGGAAAGCCAAAAGACATTGAAAAATATATTTCATAATAATTTCGATTTTTTTGGTATTTCAATATATTCCCCTCTGTTCCCTCTTTTCCATCCATGTCCATCAGCTCTCAAGATTTACAATTTAGACCATATATAAATAAGACCGGACTTGCATTTAGCATCGATATGTCCGAAAATTCAATTACTTCAGAAATCTTTACCAAGCTACCCATTTGCCGTTGACATTTTTTTCTCAACCTTCGACTTCTCCCCACTAATTCGCATGTATTAGTTGTAAATATTGTGGATCTCCTTAGTGATGAAGGTATGATGAACAAGATAGTATTTTTCAGAGGCATCAATTTCTTCGGTCCCTATTCTTTTCCATACGGATATTCAATGTTTATTTTCTTTTATGCTTCTTAACAACAACACACTTAGACTTCTCAATCGTCGACTCCTCCTTGCAATTTTGAGGGAATAAGTTGGAATTGTTCTTGGATCTCTTGTTCTTGGATCTTGCAGAATGCCCTAGTTATTTACATGTTTTTTGGGATTTTTTTTGGACTGAGGTGCTTGGATGTGTATCATCTCCTCTGTATAAAGGATATTTTGGGAGAGTGGGGGTGCTTGAGCCCCCCCCAAGCACCCTTGCAGAAACCCTATTAGTAATGTAAGTTTTATTTGTGTTTGATGTTTACAATCATGTGTTTGGTTGTTTATGTGCCTCAACCATGTTGTTTAATTTTTCATAGCAACTGGAGAGTGTGCAAGGCCTTCAAAGAACTCCATCAACACGGTAATGATGCTAAAGTCAGAAGAAACTGAAATATTTTTGGAGCCTTCATTTTGGAGCTTTCGTTTTGGAGTTGCCGATAGATGCTGATGATTACTGATAGTTTTACGTTAGTTCTTGTTGCTTTAGTTGGTGATATTGTTATGATCCCGTGTAGGGGAAGGTCCATTTTCGTGATATTGTTGTCATCATCCCATGGTAATATTGTCGGACATAGGTTTATAATGCTGTTGCTTAATAGTTTGATTATTCTGATATTTTTTTGTTTATTTGTATTAATGTTGATATAATATCTTTTTTCACTGTAATCTTGTTTTATAAGATTTTTGATGGTTTTGTGATGCTGATGGTTTTGTGAGAACGTGATCATTTTGTCACTGAGTCGTTTCTTCAACATTTTGTAGGATGGGGACGGAGCAGTCTCCGATTTATCCATTTTCCAGTTAACTAGTTGCGGCGCCGGAGCTTGGTCGCAGCTGGGCATAGCGGAAGATTAGATTTGGGAAGCACGTGACTTCATTTAATTTGAAATGGTTAAATTAAATTTAAGCCATCAGATCTCACTAAGTGGATGGAATAGAATTTGATTTGGCATATTAGATGCAAAAAAATTAAAATTAAAACCTTATAAATATAAGTAAAGAGCAACAAATTAAATTCAAGCATTAAACGGTCGATCCGAAAAATCAAATCCTATGGCTTGTTCCAAAAGATTTCGATACAAGAATTTCAAAAATGTTGACGGATTTTTTTCGGCGAGTCAAAATTGCCTAAAAAAGATTGTAAAGAGCCCAAGCACTTTGGTTTCATTTTAGATTAATTAATTAATTCACAATTTAAAGTCATTAAATTTAAATCTCCTAAAAATTCATTACCGGATTATGAATTACCTAGACATAAGTATTTCAAAATCGATGGTAAAGTTTAAATTTCCATATCGGTAAATTAATTCAATGTTTTTTATAAGTAAGTTTTGTGTGTATATATACTTTGATACAATTGAGCTTCCCCTTATTACAATGTACAATTCAACCCTTTGATTTAACATTTTCGATAAACACTGAGCGATTTATGGTGTATGTTCGATAGTATAACAAGTAAAATAAAATAAAAAAGAAGGAATAAAATAATCAAAAAAACCGAAATTATGACTTAGAAAACAACAAAATCAAAGCTAGGGGTCGACAAACGGGTATTCGGTACGGGTATTGGCAATACTCGTTACCGTTCCATTAAGGTTCGGTACCGAACCCATCCCGAAAACCCGCATTTCCAAAAAAATCGGTTCGGTTCTTTATCGGGACGGTATCGGAAATTTTCCGATAAGGGATCGTTAACATCCCGATAAGGGACCGAATCCTGAATTTTTCCTTGACTATTAGACTAATTCCTTTTAATTTTTAATTTTTATTTTTAAATTAAATGCTTATCGGGTAAATACCGATAAGGGTATAGGGTACCCGGAACCGTACCGATACCCGATGTGAGCTGAATTTCTAGTACTTGAACCATCCTGTTTTCCCAAATTCCCAATAATTTCGGTAAAACAGGATAACTGGTCACGGTTCTGGGTACTACCAGTACCAGGACCGTCCCATTTGTCCACCCTAACAAAAAACTACTCTCTCAATCCAAATTCAAAAACGGGTCCCTCACTCTTTTTTACTAAAAAAATGAAGTCGTGACCTATTTGTACATAATTATGTATATATGGGTTATGTACGTTAATCATTTTCGATGAATATTAACAAACTTGATCCGATATTTTTGAAGTTTGTAATAAACTTTTGATTAACAGGCTTACTCAATCATACCGTTCATTTTCTCTGTTCAACATCAATGGGCAGCATCCCCCGCAGCAAAGAAGCCGCTCTTTGGCTACCTACAGCCGCCGGTAAGGTTTCTAAATATTTGAACATTTACAAACATTGCTTTTTTGTAATGAGCTTTTATTAACAGATGAAGGCCCCCTCCTGCATTCTCCCTCACTCTAGTCGACCTTGCGGGATTCTCGGTTTCCTTAGTCGATCTTGCCGGGTAGCATACCCCAATCTTTTGGCAACTAGACATTTCTGTGCAAGTTCAGTATCATCCTTTTACAGTTTTCTTTATTTCTTTTTCTTTATAGTTTTTTGTTTGTAAATTACGATTTTTGTCCGCCCCTTGAGTGGTCGGGATGGGTCTGGGTCGGTCCTGACCCGCCCCACCGCATTAACATCCCTGCTAATATGTTGCCATTAAACATGTTTAACATAATATTAAATTTTGTGTTTTTTTTAAAATAAATATTAAGTTATTTAAATCCTAAATTACAGGGTTCGAAAACGCCAAGGTCCGCATTTATGCGGCACTCAACGACTATGCCCGTACCCCATCGAAGAAAATAAAATACTTTCATGAAGTGGGCATTAAGCTTACAGAAGCAAATTATACCGGGATCAGATGCATCCTTGAACGATGGGTGACATACTTAGATTTGAATGGAGAAATAACCATTTATGCTGCGGGGAAACGTGATTGTATCAACGAATATAACGATTATGGGCTGGATACAGCAGGGATTATATTTGAGATGGTTGACAGTAATTATTTGAATTTTGTTTTTATTTATTTTTTAATTGTTATTTAAATTAATATTAAATATATTTACATTTTAATAAAAAAAATCAGATTCCGCCGATGCGGCGGACAGATGGTTAAAGGAAAAGATCGATGCAGACAGCCAGACCGCTGAAAACACAATTTTTGTTATTCTGTCGAAGGACTACAGGGCTTTTGTTCACCCGATGAAACGTCTCTACGACAATCCAAATTTCCGGGTTCTGCATGCTCTTGACAACCCCAAAGTGATGGAGCCCAAATACTGCGACAGAGCAGATTTTGTGATTGACTGGAAGCATCTAATTGTAGTGACTGAATTAGCTATTGCACATCAAAGCCTGAGATTACCACAAATATGTTGTGAAAATAGGACCGATAGAGCCAAACTGCAGCTAATAATTTGCATTGAAATATGAAGAATAACAAGGAAAAATTAATTATATTTACAATTTCTTATAAAATTTTTTGTAAAACACAATCTTATATTTAATATTATATTAATAAAATAAAATTTCTGAATTGGTTAAGGGGGGGCATGTGTCCCCCTTCAGTCTTCAACAGATCCGCCAGTGGGCTTGATCGTGTACTTCCGGATTATTCTGTCGGTGGGGGTTGGTTCTTTTGTAGTCACTTCCTTTGCTTTTTGGTTTGCCCGTGGGTTTTGTTATTTAGGGAGAGGGGCTTGTGGGTGATGTGCATTCTGCTTACTGCGGATGGCAGCATCCTACTCTTCTGCCTGATCTGCCCAACTTTTCCTAGGTACAGATGGTGGGGATTGCTGCACCACATGACTGTTTAGCATCTGGTGTGTGTGTGTGGGAGGGGGCAGGTGGGCGGGGAATGGGTACTTCAGTTCGGTCCTCTTCCATGTATGCATTGCAACATTTATAAACTTTGCTTTATCGTATATTTTTATAAATTTGTAATGAGCTGTTTTTAACAGATGAAGGCCTCCTCTTACATTCTTCCTCTCCTTAGTCGACCTTGCCGGGTAGCATACCCCTATAATCATTTGGCAACTAGATATTTCTGCACAGGTTCAGTACCATCCTTTTACAGTTTTCTTTATATTTTTTTCTTTATAGTTTTTTTTGTAAATTACGATTTTTGTCCGCCCTTAGAGTGGTCGGGATGGGTCTGGGTCGATCCTGACCCGCCCCACCTCATTAACATCTCTACTAATATGTTGTCATTAAACATATTTAACATAATGTTGAATTTTGTGCGCTTTTTTATTAAATAAATATTAAGTTATTTAAATCCTAAAATACAGCGTTCAAATATATCAAGATATGCATTTATTGGGACATTGACAATTTGATGCATCCGTCACTCAATGAGTATGCCACTTACTGGAAAAAGA
>JAOYMZ010073478.1:0-27782 GCA_025802335.1 Pinguicula primuliflora | reverse complement strand
AAACATATTGATATCTACAAAATATATTGTAATAATAAGAATAATGCATAAATTTAATATTAATAATTAATATTTACTTAATTAAAAAATTTAACTATATATTAAAAAAACCTTAACCTAGAAAAGCTTTGTTGTAGCAATCCGCTGCTGTCGAATTGACTCTTCCTTGCCAATTAGAGATGTGTTATTTGATTTGTGGTGTTGAAAACGAAAGGGGGATAGGATATTTATAGGGATGGCCGTGCGGGTTGCTTCCGCACGGCCCTTACGCGTCTTCCCGCCCATGGCTACATTGGATGGGAAGTTCCGCGTGGATTCCATCCACGCGAAATGCTAATCCGCACGGATGAAATCTGCGCGCCCTCCTTAATGACAAATTAAGGAGGGCGTGCGGAAGGAAACCGCACGGATAAGCGTCCGCATGATTTCCATCCACGCGATGTCCTGACGTGCGAATTGTATCCACGCGGCAGAGCATTTTAGCAACGAAGTCGAATGGGCAGGGCACAGTTGAAAATTTTCCGGAACCTAATCACCCTTTATATCAAGTTTGATTTTTTCCTCAAGCAGTTATGGGGTTGGTAAGAGAATCTGAAGACACGATAATTATCACATACACACACAAGAACACATGATTTACATGGTTCCACTATGCCTACGTTCACGGGAGGAAAAGATTTCTTCTTCTTTGCTTATCATCGTTTGTACAATACAACATTCAATATATAGAGCATTTTCCTCCAAACCCTAGATGCATTTTCTGTTTATTGTAATCTCGAGATTATAAAAATTAAGGAAGGGAAGATTTGGTCTTCCCTTAATAAATCTTCAACTAACACTCCCATCTAGTTGAATATTGGGATGTCCAATACCCAACTTGTACATCGTCTCATGGAAAAGGCATCCAGCCACTGCCTTTGTCAATGCACCGGCTAGTTGATTTTCAGACTTCACATAGGGCAATGAAATAACCCCGCTCTCAAGCTTCTCCTTAATAAAATGTTGGTCTATCTCAATGTGTTTCGTCCGATCATGTTGAATTGGATTCTCGTAGATCTGTATGACAGCCTTATTATCACATCTCAATGGACATGGTGAGTCCGGTATGAAGCCCAACTCACTCATCAACGCCCTTAACCACAAAATCTCAGTCACTTCCCGAGTAATGCCTCTAAACTCTGCCTCCGCACTTGAAAGAGCAATAACCTTTTGTTTCTTACTTTGCCATGCTACCAAAGTTCCCCCCAATGAACATGAGATACCCAGAGGTTGATTTTCGATTAATCGGGTTTCTAGTCCAGTCAGCATCAGTATAAGTTTCCATCCGCAGATGTCCATTCCGTCGAAACATTAGTCCATTATCAACTGTACCCTTCAAATACCTCACGATCCTAAGTGATGCATCAAGATGGTCCTTCTAGGGTCTATGCATAAACTGGCTCACTACTCCAACTGCATACGAAATATCCGGCCTAGTGTGGGAAAGATAGATCAATTTCCCCACTAGGTGTTGATAATGCTCTCGGTCAGCTCCTTCGGCACCTTCCACTATTTTCAGGCCATGATTTGGCATTATTGGGGTATCCACTGGTTTGCTCTCCAACAGTCCTGTTTCAGCTAGTAAGTCTAGTACAAACTTTCTCTGAGAAATGTGAATCCCAAACTTTGACCTCATGACTTCTATACCAAGGAAATATTTCAGCATACCCAAGTCTTTCATTTCAAATTTAATGAACAAGCTTCTCTTCAAAGCACCAATCTCAGCTTCATCATCCCCAGAAATAATCATGTCGTCCACATATATTAATAAGCACATCACTCTTCCACCTCTCCTCTTTGTAAACAGAGTATGATCAGCGTTGCTCTATATATAACCCAGCTTCTTCATTACTTGTGTGAATCTTTCAAATCAAGCACGTGGAGACTGCTTCAACCCATACATAGCTAGTTTTAGTCTACACACCTCTCCAGACTGGAACTCTTGTGCGAACCCAGGTGGTTTCTCCATATAGACCTCTTCTTCCAAGTCGTCATTAAGAAATGAATTCTTCACATCCAGCTAATATAAGGGCCAATCACAGTTGGCTGCAATAGAGAAGAGAACTCTGATGGTGTCGATCTTAGCCACAGGAGAGAAGGTCTCAGCATAATCCACCCCATATGTCTGTGTATACCCCTTAGCCACGAGGCAAGCCTTATACCTCTCAATAGATCCATCGGCCTTTCTCTTTATAGTATAGACCCATTTGCATCCCACAGGTTTCTTTCCATTTGGTAGTCTCACTTTGTCCCACGTTTGGCTCTCCTTCAGAGCAGCCATCTCTACGTTCATTGCATCTCGCCATTCAGGTCTCAAGAGGGCCTCATCAATATTTCTGGAAATATCCTCGCGATATAGAGATGTGAATGCCTTTGCTGATGCTGATTTTTTTCCCCAGAGTAGATTAGCCACTGGATATCTCTGAGAGCCCAGTAAATGGTCAGGTGTGAACTTCTTTGCTGCTATACCACGAGTACTCCGAGGAGGAAGAACACGTGTAGGCTGTACCGGAGTCGGAGAAATCTCTGCTACTGGCTGCATAGGAGTCACAGACATATCTCAAGAATTAGCATCATTAACAATAATAGGTGTGGGACTAGTACCTCGATATCTGGAGAAGGAGAGTGGCACTGGGTGGTGGACTGAGCAGGCGGGGGCATAATATCGGGACCCAGAACGTGTAGAGAAGCATAGGAGATCCAATCGAGTGCATCATTTCCTGTCTCCCCCTGACCATGAGATGGGGATGACTGATAATAGAACTCTGTCTCCACGAAGTCACAGTGGAGTGGAGTATAAACTTGCCAGGATGCGGGGTCAAAGCACCTATAACCATTTTGGTTTATCCCATAGCCCACAAAAACACACTTAACAGCACATGCCTCAAATTTAGTATGGTGCACCTTCGGAATATGAACGAAAACAGAACACCCAAAGACTCGAGATAATAACGTAAGAGATGAGTGTACCCGGAAAAATGAGGATAAAACTTGTAAGGTTTTTTTTAATTTCAACGCTTTAGTGGGAAGACGATTCATGAGATAGGTTGCAATGGCAACAGCTTCGGGCCAAAAATCAGTAAGCACAAAAGAGTCAAACATAAGAGCCCTCGTAATTTTCAATAAAATTCTGTTTTTCCGCTCAACTACCCCATTTTGTTCCGGGGTGTAGGGGCAAGTAGTTTGGTGAATGAGACCTTTATCAGAGAAAAATTGAGACATGGAAGAGTTAACAAATTCACCCCTGTTATCAGTTCGAAAAATTTTCATCGACCCCCCAAACTGAGTAGAATCATGCGGAAAAATTGAGTAAATTTTTCAAAGACATCCGATTTATTCTTTAGGAAATAAACCCTATACATTCGAGTGCAGTCATCAACAATGAGCAAGAAATAACGAAGGCTATTTGCACCAATCACTGGAGATGGACCCCACACATCAGCATGAATTAACTCAAAAGGTACTTCAGAATGAGTCATTCTTTTTGAAAAAGAAGTGCGATGAGTCTTGGCAAGAGCACATGGATCAAAATTAATCGAAAAACACGATAATCTAAGAAACAGAGTTTTAAGATATCCATCAAAAGGGTGACCTAGTCGGCAATTTTAGAACCATCCAACACGATTACTTCCAATCACACTAAGAGCTTGTCCTTGAACTCCAACTTCATCAACATAATATAGCCCCGCCTTTTCAGTGCCACACCCAATGATATCTTTCGTCCGGATATCCTGCAATACACAAAATGATGGATACATTAGCACAATACAGTTCAATTCCTTGATCATGTGACTGATAGAGAGTAGTTTGTGTGAGAAAGAGGACACAAATAGACAATTAGACCATCTCAATGATGCAGTAATAGCAACTGATCCTGCCCCTTTGACCTGTAGGGGCTCTCCATTAGCCATCTGAATAATATTTTTCCGAGGAACCTGAGAACTCATCAAGTTTGAAGCATCATACGTTACCGTATCAGTGGCACCACAATCAAAAATTCATTTATGAGATTTACCAAAATCAGAGTTAATTAGAGCATAAGAATTATAATCCAAAGGGCCCAAAACAGCCCCCCTTTAAAGTACTTTGGCCCAGCACTCCTGTTCGGACCATTCGATCCCTTCTCCACAAAATGGTTAGCCCGCATTTCTTGTATTCTCGGTCCACCAGATAACTTGGGCCCCCTCCATTTTGGACACTTGCTCGACAAAACGTTAGAATCACACAATCTAGAACTATCTTCTCCATTCTATATACCTGCACTTGAGTGAGATCTGGAATTTCCATTCTCGATTCGTCCGCCTTCCTGTCTCCAAGTTCCGGATTCACTATCTGTAGGGATGGTTTCTCGCCTTCCTGTCCCGACTGCTGCGAATTCGTCGGATCTATGGTCTTCTTCTAAGCCTTCGCCCATGGCGACAGTCCCTCTTCCATCCTTGTTGCTGGTGATTCGGTGTCCTCTGCCCCTCTGTGTTCCAGCCCGCCTGCAGTCCCTACGAATGTGACCTTGTATACCATAATTATCACTGAAACGAGTCTCACGAGGCCAATATGATGAGTCTGAGCCCCCCTTTTTGTGTCTGACCGACGATTTTGAAAATTTTGGGCGTTCTGCGGCGGATGTTATCGAGATCTAGAGGCTGGCGGAGGCTGGCGGTGCGGAGGCTCAGATCTGGGCAGATATGGGTTGCGTCCAGTGTCATTTGGCCCACCATTTCCAGCTCCGAAGTGGGCCTCTCCAATTCGATGATCCAGTCCATCTGCTTGTTGCAAAACTGGGTCAGATAACCGGACCTCCGACCCTGCCCCGTGCCCGACCCGAGGCCTGACCCAGATCCCGTTGGGTTTTGACCCAATCCATTATTCTGACCCGCAGGTTCGAGTATATTTTGGCAAGCTGCTTCTTACCGGATTGTTGCATAAGCACTATCGACGTCCGATAATTCTTTCTCCTTCAATATGTCTCGAATTATTGCTCCAAATGCCCCATCTAGACTGTGTAAGAATTTGAATAATCGATGCTCTTCTTGCAACTTGTGATACATAATGATATCCTTGGGATCTTTCTTTGGATTGGGGTGACGTCTGTCGACCTCCATCCAGATGTTTCTGCTCAGACTATAGTAATCTTTGACTGTAGACTGACCTTGGGATAAACTGTCTGCCTTTGTGGTCAGATCGTATATTTGCAGATTATCTTCACCGGAAAGGAAGGTTTTGGCCAGACCCTTCCACAACTCTCGGGAGTTTGGAACGTTTAAGTATTGACGCCTTATTCCTGGTTCCATATTGTTGGTAATCCAATCAAAGACCTGTAGGTCTCTCTCCCACCAGGACTGATACCCTGGTTCCCCCTCCTTGGGTAGTGCCAGTTCGCCTGTAATATGTGAAATCCATCCCCGGCCACCGATAGCGATTTCCATTCGTCGACGCCATATGGAATAGTTCTGGTTATCCAGAACCTCAGCAAGTTTCGCATCCCCTTGACTACTTCCTTTACCTTCTGTTTCCTTTGGAACTAACCGATTATTCTTCTCTTGCAGGACCACTGCAAGTTGCTCGCCGAGAGCCTTTGCTGCCTCTGCTAGAGCGACTGCTGTTCCCGCCATGACACTTGCACACACCTCTTCTCAATGGTAGATGACGATACCAGGATTCGTCCCCTGCTCCGATACCATGAAGACACGATAATTATCACATACACACACAAGAACATATGATTTACGTGGTTCGGCTATGCCTACGTCCACTGGAGGAAAAGATTTCTTCTTCTTTTCTTATCATCGTTTGTACAATACAACATTCAATATATACTAGACGCGTTTTCTGTTTTGTGTAATCCCGAGATTATAGGAATTAATCTCGGGAATTAAGGAATGGAAGATTTGGTCAAATCTTCCCTTAATAAATCTTCAACTAACAGAATCATGCAAGCAGTTTTTTTCCCTTTTATCCTGTTTTGAGGCAGACCCCATTCAAATCCCTATAAAAAAATATGGATTGGCTCAGTTATATCTTTTAATATGCCCATTTTTTTTTATTTGTAAATATTTTTACTTGGAATAAAATGGAATTAATTACCTATCAAAAAAAAAAAAAAAGAATGAGGTCATTAGCTCATGATAAGTTTCTTTTCTGTTGAATGTTCGAGTAGATAGATGTTCCAAGCCAACATCATGTATCGTCATCAGTTGTTAATGTCACCGGCAGTTTCTAAGAGATTATAAAGCTCGAGCTCAGGTCCAATTCAACCTATTTCCCTTGAAACCTTTCTAAATTGCTATAAATTTGTTTGGTGCTACTGCTATGCGATAAAGATTTTGATATCTAACTGTAAATGATAAGTTCCTTACTTTCCATATATATCCATATAAGTAGGTACAAGAAATATTTCATACGTTTCCTGAAATACATCCGAAATTTTTCCGGTAGGGGTATTGATTTTGGGTTCAAGGTACTGGGTGTACCGATTTTTCCCACCCCAAAATCCCATCCCTATCTCACCCCTTTCCAAAAATGTGGTGTGTCCCACATGATTTGTAGTAGGGCCTACTAAGCACAGGAACACTTTTTGGGAAAGGGGTGAGATAGGGGTGGGATTTATCAGTTTTGCTGGGCGTACTCAATACATGAAAAAAAATTTGTACAATTTTCGGGGTTTGGGTACCAGTAGCCCGAAAATATTAATATTATAATAATAATATTGATGTACTATTAATTATTACTAATATTAACATATTTTATTATTCTAGGTATGTAATTGTATGCCATCTAGTAAGAGTAGAATGCAGTTATATAGTTTGTTTGTTATCTGTGTAGGCATTCATTTATTTTGGTATGTACGTAGGTTTTATTATGCAGTTATGTAGTTTGTTCGTCATCTGTTTTATTATTATTATTATTAAATTTTTTTAAATTTTTTTTTGAGCTGAAGGTCTCTACAGAAATAATCTCCCCGCTCCAATGGTGAGGGTATGATTACGTACATCCCACTCTCCCCAGACCCTTCGTAAAGACGGGATATACTGGATATGTTTGATTTGATTTAGTTTATTAACATATATTTTATTATTATTAAATATTATTTTTGACTTATATGGTTTGGACTCGGGTATCCAAATCAATATACTTTTTTTAATAAAATATAAATTTGGTTAAAAATAAAAAGATGTCACCAAATTTTTGAGTAAAATGCACTTTACTCCCTAATGATTTGAGATAAAGTTATCTTACCCCTTTATAGTTTGGAAAATGACAACTTACCTACATGTGTTTTAAAAAAATAGCAAATTATCCCTAAAATTATTCATTAATATTTTTAAATTAATATATATTACTAAAATATAAAGTCTAAAAAATAATACAATAAAATTCAAACATAAAATATTTAAAAAATATTCAAATATAAATATAAAAACTTTAAAAATACATTATAAATAAACAAACAATAATTACAAGTCTGTAAAAATAAATTTATTAAAAACGTAAAAATTTAACACAAATAAAAAATATATACATATTTTTTATAGAATTTTAAAATAGTTATATATAAAAATATTCAAAATTAAATATTTATAAAATATTTAAAATATTATATTCCAAAATATTTTAAATAAAGCTATCTAATATATTGTGTTTGGGTTGTGTTTTTTAATTTATTTATATTTTCAAAGTAGTTCAATTAAACTTTCATATAAAATATCATACCAATATTATGTGTTTGTATTGCATAAATATTTAATATTTTTGCACATATTTATTTTTCAATTTTTATTTTATTCAGTTTTATAAAACATTATTTTGTTATTTTTTTTAAAATTATTGATTTTATTAGTTTTATTAATTATGTTTATTAGTTAGTTTTTAGATTTTTAAATAAATTTAACTTTAAATTTATTTTTGTTATTTTTAAATGTTATTTATATAATAAAAATTCAATAAGCTATTTAAGGGGCAAAAATGATTTTTACAGTCATTTTTTCTCGTCCACTCTCATTAAATGTGATGCACGCGGGGTAATTTATTCTTTTTTTAAACTACAGGGGGTATATGTCAATTTCGAAACCATAAGGGGGTAAACTGACTTTACCCCAAATCACAAGGGGTAAAGTGAATTTTACTCATATACAAATCGATAATATCAAAATATCAAAACAAAATTCTGTATTATATCCATTTTGTCATACTATTTTTTTAAACTTTTATCACAGTTAAACCCCACTCCAAACACTTTATAGCTTCCTTATAAAAGCATTTTTTTTTTAAAATGCCCTTCAAACGCCAAAAGCAGCTTTTCAGTAGAACTTGCAAATATGTCCTAAATAGAACTAAGGCCTAGCTTTGATGTGATAAAGTATAGGGTAGCAGAAATAAGGGAGCACCAACTTCAGAGAGGCCTAGCATATTAAATGATAATGTGACAGAATTTCATGAATCCTATTTTCTCATCGTGATGCCAATGACCAGAAATTAATCAAGAAAGAAGGTAGCGCAGTAAACCAGCTGAGGAACGCCATAGCTGTAGCTGTTTCAAACTGTGTGCAGTGATTCTTGTTACAAGCATCGAGATCGTTTCCGATGAGAACCGTAATGCCTGCAGAGGCACAGGCTGCAGCAAATGTTAGGGTGGAGGTAACCTGCAATAGCAAACAGCAGATGTTAAAATAAAGAGCTGGGCGCAAACAAAAATCACAAATGATGAACATGTCGAGTCAAATCCAGATTCTGACATAAAGAGCAGATTTCGTTGTTTTGATTCTGTCTCGGAGTACATACGCTTGATAGTGTAAATATCAAGACATGTGGCTCCACCCAGAAGCCTGCGATTGAACGTTTAAGAGCAAATGCTAGATTTTGAGGAAAGCAGCCTCGACCCGGCGGATTTTGATTAAATTTTACCTACTTGGCAAGCAAGAGGGCTGTATTATGTTTGATGAAGTTAGATTTACGAAGAACTTACCCCATCACCAACGGCAAATAAACTAACAACTTGAGGGTTCTGCAAACGGCGCCCAACAAGAAGTGCATACGCGTCAACAATTGCCAATACAAGACTCCACAGGCTCTGCAAACCAGCGGCAGCAACAAGGTAGCTAAAGTAAGGGAAAAACAGCAAATCAGGAGCTACTTAGTTGAAGGATATATAGTGAAATTTAAACAATATGCACTTTATTAGTGATGGACTGATGGTGCCTGGTGAGCCAATTATCAGCCAAAGAAATGATATTTGGTTGCTTATTCTTCAATAAGATACATCGATACTTCATAAGGAGAAGGTACAGGTCATCCATTCTTAATCATAGATTTCAAATTGTTACAAGGTACACAAAGTCCAGGTCACAGTTGGGACATGAGTACATTGAATACAGTTTTAAAGGCTGAAAAGGCCAATGCTGCTTCAGGTGTTCAGGTATCGTTATACCTTGTCGTATTACTTGTTTTTCTTGTAGAATCACCCATTAATGAAGGTATTTGGCAAAGCTGTAACTAATGGCTTCTTAAACTAGCAATCACACAGCAATATGATGGCTTAACATGGTAGGGACTATCAAGAAGAACCAAGTCCTTTGCTACAAATACACCTACCAAAAGCAAAATCAAATAAACCTACAGAAGGCCATACTTGTTGGACCATGCGTTGAATTAGAATCAGAACTAAGATTTTCATCATCTCAAGAACCTGAAGAGTCAATGCAAATTTGCGCCAAGTAGGAACAGGCTGAAAAAGAAGATAGAATCATGCAACTCGATAAAGCAAACATGAAATTTCCCATTGAAGATTCATTCTTGTGCAGAAGATCTTATCCTATGATACAAAAGGAGACCAAATTCTATATTGAAGATCAAGTTTACTGAAGTTAGCTGCATGCACAGAACATTTGAGTTTGATTGGCAAGACTCAGTCTCATCCAATACCCACAAATTGAATTAAAACCTTTAACCCCACCACGATTTTAGACTGGACGAGTCGATTGAATAGAATACGGCCAGTGGAAAGATGCTCACCAGAAAGCCGTGACAGAGGGAAAGTCATTGGTGGTTGCCATGATGGAGAGCGCCACAACCGCGAACAAAAATTGAAACACGCGCAACCCAACGCCAACAACCGTCCCCGGCATGCCCTGAAAATCTCTCATCATCCCGCGGGGCACCTGCAAGTTCGCCGCCGCACCTTCCGTCTGCATCGGCGGCAAGTCGACCGGGTGCACTGCACCCTGGCTACCGTTCATATCCGCCGAACGACTCTCCGCCCTATGTTTTGACCAAATTAACTAAACAGCGCCGCACTGCAGTCGGAGTGCCGCTAACGGCGTCGTTTAATCTGCCACTGCGGTGACTATTAGCGAATCAATCGCGCTAATTAAATCAGAGGATCTCAACTCTGGTTCGACGGCGGAGCGAGAGCGGTGGAGATTATTCAATTCCCCATGGGCCAATGGGGCTCAATAATTAGGGACTATTTTGCAAACGCTTATTTAAGTTGGTTTTGATGATTGGTTTTATTTTTTGGACTGTTTGTAAAATCTACTTCTGCTTTTGCTTCTGCGGTGCAATGGCTGTTTTAAGCCATAATTCAAAAGCAGAGGAGAGACTGTTTTTGCTGTGGAAAAACACTTTTTTAAAAAAGTACTTTTTTTAAAAAGCAGCGTGGAGATTGTAAATCCGATGGGCCACTGCAAATGCTTCTACCAGCTGAGAATTGGAAAAAAGCGATTTGTAAAAAAATGTTAAGTGTTTGCGAAAATTATAGTACTATAAAAAATAATTTAATAGTAGTGTTTGCAAATATTTTTAACTTATTTTATGTTTATAAAAGAAAAGTTCAATTTTACCTTTATAATTCGATTAAAATGATATCTTTTAATCATATAAATAATTTACCCATTTGAATTGAGAGAAATATTTGGCCAGTTCTTTACCACTTAGTGTGCTCACCCGGGACGGAGGTAGGATACCTTGCAAGTACGCAAAAAAAATAATTTTTAAAGATAATATGGTCTTACATATGTATTTTGTTTATTTTCAAAAATGCTACGGGCTGCTTTACAATCGCAGAAGCATCTCCTTCCTTGCTTTTGGATTATGGCTTAAAACTGCGTTTCAACCGCTGAAGTAGAAGCAGAAGCAAATTTTGCAAACAGTCCAAGAAATAAAACTACGATTTAACATCCATAAGCAGCTTGCAAAAGCAGTTGCAAACATTGCCTAACTGCTGTGGTGACTTCTCCTTTTTAATTAGAAACAAGCTTGTTCAACCTTTTTGTTTGAAGTTTTATATAAAAGGAAAACACTAAATGGCCCGAAACCAAACCGAAACGTTGTTAAAATAATGTGCGAGACCCACATAGCAACACCCACCCACATGGGTGTGTGTGTTGTTGTGCTCATTATACACTATTCGGTCAGTTGTGTTCGATTTGGTTGTAGTCCTCCTAGCAACCCTCAGTACAAAAAAATCCATATTATAACTTCATAGATTTTCTGACATTTGTTAGACACAATGATAGAGTGCTATACAATCGATCTGGTCCGCCGAGTTAAAATTTGACGGACCATATCAAAGAACATTTATCATCTCACGTTACATCATTTTCTACCAAATCCTACTTGAAGAACTCGGCTGCTAGGGAACCCGTATCTTCCATTCGACAAATTTTTATTTGGGAGCTTTCGTGCCCTAAGGTTCTGATTTGAGCTTCGTTATTCTTCTCATTTGTCTAGGAGTTGATTCTTGTTCAAGTTGTTAGCACATAACGAGCATGAACAAACTAGTTCCAACATTCAGTGGAAATTTTGACCCACTATTTGGAATGTTGTCCTGCGTTCCAGTGAATATTCATTTTGGTTTACAGTTTGTATCACCATGGGTCTTTTTTGGGAAAACTGTACAAAGAACAGCAGGTAGCTTGTTAATGGTCGGATTGGGTTTTACTGTTGCGATTGGGAGAGAATATTTTTTGCGGCAGTAACCGGCGATTCCTTACAGCAGCGACTGGCGATTCCTTGCGGGGCAGGTTACTTGCAGCAGCGACCGGGGCGACTCATTCGATGGGGTTTTGCTGCTGTGATTGTGAGTGACGATTCCTTACATGGGAAGGTTCGATTGGTTCCTTGCGGGAGAGACAATGTGTTTTAAAAAACACTCTGATTTTGGGAGGATTCGACCAACTCAGTTTTTCTACTGTCACGTGAGACTTTTAAGGTAATGTTCGATCTTGTCCGTCGAATTTTAATTTGACGATCTAGATTAATTGTCCATCACTAAAGGACATGTCCAGCAAGTAATGGTCCAGCAATAGAAAATTTATCATAATAACTATATATTAAGTTGTAATATATGGATAATTATGACTTATATGTATAATGGGGTGAAATTCTCAAATGTACAGTCTTATACGTACAGCCTATGTACAACCACAATCTTAGCCATCAGATTAGTGTATGTTTGTGTGTGTTTGAGTTGATTTCTGAGATTGTGGCTGTACACAAGCTGTACATATAAAACTGTATACCTGAACAAATCTCGTATAATGGGTATGAGGTTGAATCATATCAAGATTTTAGTCTATTTTTCCAATGGAAAAGATGAAGAAAATAAAAATACAACTCATACATGTCAACACTCGTCGTCAAAATTGATTTCACAATTGTAAAGACTATGCAGAGAAGATCAAAGCTCCATGTTTTGATGCGGTCCCGACAACATTATCGCCGTAAATTTTAAAACTCTTTCCCCTTGGATTAAATAGTACTTAATAGGATTTTAGAAATTCTTGATGATAAAATCGTCATTAACAAACCAAAACATGAGGCTTTTGATTTATTACACATGATATATCCAATTGTGCTACCAATTTGACGACGGGTGATGACAAGTATGAATCGTACTTTTAACTCTACATGTAATGTCGTACCTCCTAACATTACTGTATGTATTATACATTACTATTCATTATAAATAAATTACATATATAATATGATGATTGTTGAACACAACAAATTCAAAATTCATTTATGGATATTAAAAAGGGAAAATAAATTAATCTGGAAATGTTAAAGAAACATTTAGCATCGGCGCGCCTGATCGTTGTGGCTCCATTTCCATCCGCGATCTTCCCAAATTAGGGTTTATGCGCCCACCACTCAGCTTTCGCTCCAAATTACATCAAAATTGCCGTTTAAAATCTTCAGCTATCGTGTCGGTGACTTCTAGCAAATTGCACCGATTTAATTTTCCGGAGTTTTTCAGATCTGCTCAACTTCCTCACAATACCTCTCGATACGTACAGACGTGTGTCTCTTCTGTACTTGTGGACAGACGATATGTTTTGGAAGCTCACAGCTCTCTCGGCCTCCTCACCTGTGAGCCATATTTTCCTTTTAACTATTATTTCTTGGGGGATTTAAGGGGCCCCGGTAGTATGGAATTGTTAGCTGTTGAATTCGTATTGGTTTTGAGTGCTATCATCTCCAGTTCATTTTGGTTGGGATGTTTGAAGGCGTGGCGTTCTGTTTAGAAATTTTGATGCCGTTCGACTGTATTTTGTTGGCATCGTAAAATGAAGAACATTAATGTTTTTTCATTTTAGTTTTATTAATGGAATGATTTCGTGGGGCTTGATGGAATGTTAACGTTCTCCCATCTGCTTCGGACTGTACGTTGAGGAGAGACGAGAAGCCAATCATGAGACGTATTGGACGTTCTTATCTATTCTATGTTTCATATTCTCTGCATTGAAGACGTGTTTTCGGTATCGAGTTTTTGAATAGGTCATTATTCGTCGCATGCTCTGATGCCTTCATGTTTCTTTCTTATTTCTAGCTCCCCCTTTTTAACCACTGTTTGAATCTTCCTCATGGGTGTGGTACTGACAAACTCTGACAGTTAAATATGTACACCTTCACAAGTTATCTCCGAACTTATCCCTAGATAATTTTTCTATTGATAAACAATTATGTTTTTCTTTGGTTTTATGCTCATATTTTCAAACACTTAGCCTATGTATCATCAAGTACATTCAGTCCGTATCTGTTGGTTTAGAAGATTAAGGCTATGTTCTTCCCTGAATTTATGCACGAAGGAGACATGCTTGATCAACTTGTATCCACCGTGTTCTTATTTGTGTACATTGGCTGTTTAGTAAGTTGTCTCCTGCTTTCTTATTGACATTGTGGCTTGTATTTTATGACTCAAGGTTGAGTCTGTGCTAGACAAGGAAAATTTCGTACTGGAAGAGCTTTTGGATGAAGAGGAGATAATCCAAGAGTGCAAAGCATTAAACAGTCGCCTCATAAACTTGTATGCACACCCTTCTTGATAGATATTTTTGTATCCCCCCACCCCCACCCCACCCATCTGACTGAAGCAATTTGTCACGGTTTGATCTCTTGTAAATTCATGCCTGTTGATTCGTAATGAACTCTTGAATTCATTTCTTTCAGTTTGAGAGATAAATCGCAAGTTGAGTTGCTGCTGCTTTACATTGTTGAGGAACCCCCTGAGGATGCAGATAGTAGGCGAGCCTTCAAGTAGGTCTTGACAAAAAAAAAATCCAATTCTTGATTTCCAATTTGCATATCCAATCCCTCTCCAGATTTTCTCAAGGAACTTGTTACTAGCACCGTTTTTTACCATAAAGATATATTAAGGCAAGTATCCCTTGATAATTTGTTAAGATTGAATTTGAGGTTTGGGCTTTTGTACAATGGCATAGGTTCCCTTTCGTTGCCTGTGAGATCTTTACATGTGAAATTGATGTCATCCTGAAGACATTGGTTGAGGACGAGGAGGTAAGATCATTCTATTGAAAAGTTGAAATATTAGCGACTGATGGATTTGATGTGTTCCCTCTGACCACATGTTCCATTGTATTGCAGCTTATGGATTTGCTGTTCTCTTTTCTGGAACCGGAACGTGCTCATAGTGCATTGCTGGCTGGATACTTTAGCAAGGTCGGGATTGATAGTCCTTTAAGCTTAACAAGGATTCTTGCCTTTTGTTCATCAACTTATGAGGTTTCCACTATTATTTTTTATGCCATTTTGGTGGCATGCAGGTTGTGGTGTGCTTAATGTTGCGGAAGACCGTTTCTCTGATAAATTATGTTAAGGTATTTTTAAGTTTTGTTGTTAATTTGGAGCTTTGTATCTAACTTATGAACATGACTTATAGTAGTTTCTCATAAAGAATTGGTTCAACCCACAATCCTAACCCATCTTTGCTACAGTCTACATCTTCCTTACCATTTTGCTGGAAATATCTGTGGCCATTTAGCTTTTTGATTTTCTAAATAAGTATGATTAGCAGAGATGAGATTGGATTTTCATGCTGTTCTGCTCTTGAGTTATTCTAATGGTCATGATACTAATGCTTGAATGCTTTTGTTGATCTGCCTTTTCCTAATTTCCTAGTGAAGCATACCTTGTCTTAGCAGCAATTGTTTCCAACTTTATCTTACATAGACTAGAAATCTGCAATCTCAGTTGAGTTGTTAAAAGTTAGCTTGATATGCTCCAGCAGGACGTGTTATCCCTAATAGTATACCAGCTTCTTGATTCAGCATTTGCTTACCCAAAAACACATTTCTTCTTTTTCCAATTTCCGATCCTATTTCCTCTGCCATCTATTTTTCTTGTTTTCTTGTGGGTGGATTCCCTGTGTGTGAATGATGGGTTGGGAAATCCTTCTGTGTTACTATGTATCATGTAACCCAAGCTAATCCGATAAACCTTGAGGATACACAGGCATAATCACCACTTCTATTTATTTAGTGGTACTCTAAAAACAATTGTGGAAAGCTTATTTGCTTTATGAATGGGACGATTGTCGGTAATTATATGTTTCTGTAATAAGCATTATTGCTTTGGCAACTTTCCCAATATATTGTTTCTTCAGTACCGTGATTTGGATAATATATTTTCGTGCTGACTAATCTTTTGTTAACTGTAGTCGTGCTTACTGATATTGTTCTGAGCGCCATTTTTACTTCCAAAGTGTTTTTCCTTGCTACTTAAAATGGTTGACAGAAACTACTGCTACTTTTTAAGTAATTGGGTCTTTTTTAGATCTGAAAACGAACTTTGCACTTCAAACATTGTTTGATATTCTGTTATTCTTGTAGAGCCACCAAGATGTGTTCAGAAAGCTCGTTGATCTAATTGGCATAACATCGATTATGGAGGTTGGGTCATATCTATGTTTTAATTGCCTGTAGAGCTATGTTTGTCTTTAAAATTTTCTATCAAAATTGGGATTGTTTACAATGATGGCTCCATATTCTTATGCGATCTTGTTTCAGGTCTTGGTGCGGCTTGTAGGTGCAGATGATCAGTTATACCCAAGTTCCTTGGAGGTTATGCAGTGGTTAGCTGATAGCAACTTGTTAGAAATGATTGTGGATAAGCTGAATTCCTCTGTAAGTATGAGAACTGAAAAAAAAACTACCTGTAGAAAAGCCTCCTGCTGTATGAAAAAGATGGGTATTGTGTCGATCTAGTATAATGATACCTTGTTCAATGTTCACTTGAATCTTGTTGATGGGTGATCGATCAAAGAGTTGGAGGACTTCCCTATGTGTCCACATTTTAACTTGGCTGTCAATAGTTTCATTGGCTTTGCAGTACATATTTTTCTTCTTCTACTTGTGGACTATTTGCTGGATGATAAGAAATTCGTGAGATATGTTTTTCAATAATTGTCCTGTCTGTATTATCTGGCTTTCAGAGTCCTTCTGAAGTGCATGCAAATGCAGCGGAAACATTATGCTCCATAACAAGGAGTGTTACGTCGCCTCTGGCTTCTAAATTGTCCAGCCCTAGGCATGTAAACACGTTTTTGAATTTTTCTGAAGCCATAAAGTTACTGGCTCGAGTGATTGAACATCATAGCTTTCTCTATGTGCAGCTTTGTCACAAGGATCTTTGGCCACGCACTTGAAGAATTGCATTCGAGATCTTCTCTTGTCCATTCGCTGTCTGTTTGTATATCATTATTGGATCATAAGAGATCTCTTCCCGCACCGGTAATGTACTCTTATAGAACTCAGCCGGCTTATGAATCACCAGTGAAGGTTAATCCGGACACTGTTGGTGCAATGCTCCCAAAGCTTGGTCAGTTTCTATCCAAATATTGTGGATTCCATGCATTTTCTTTCTTACATCTTGATTTTTGATTACTTATTCATTCTTTGGCTGACAACATATCAATGGTTACTCACTTACCCAGGTGGACCAGTAAATTATAAAGCTGACTGCAGTTCTTTTTTCTTTTATATCATTTTCATAGGCAGCACTCTTAAAAATGTGGTATACATAATTATTTGATGAAATTGTTCGATATTTGCTATGCTAATTTATATTTCTGATCCATGTTAATGAATGGATGATTGCACTCTCATTGTATGGGAAGGTTACTTAGTAGACATGATATAGTCTGAATTTTATTGATGACTACCTTCGTAAAAAATTTCATCCCGATTATTTATTGAAACTGGATAACAGTAAAACAGGTATGAGGGGATACACTAGTTCTAATCAGTGAACATGATGTTCTGTGAATAATTTCTCATTTTCTGATCTGGTAATTTTCCTGCTGGATGGGACAGTTATTTTTATGTTTGAGTGGGGTGGGGATTAGCGGTCGTGGTTGTTTGTTGTTAGCAAGAAGTTCGGGGATAGATCTTCTGAATTTGTAAATGACGGACATTAAATGATCTTTTTTTACCCTGCAATGTGAGTGATATTAAGTGGAGCCACCTTTTTGGTTCTTGGATGTTTCTTCACATGTGGCCCATTTTCCTTTGTTCGTTGAGTTCGATGCGATAATGATATGAACGTACTATCTTTGCAGGTGAGCTGCTGAGTCTTTTGAATCTCTCGTCCGATGAGACTGTTTTGTCCACGACATATGGTGAATTAAGGCCTCCTCTTGGTAAACATCGTTTAAAGGTCAGAATTATAATGGGAATGTTATTCCTTTACTTTTACTTTTTCTATTTTATTTGTTTAACAACCATTCTTTCCTCGGGGGGAAGAGCTAGATGAATCTTGGATCCCATATAACCTTTCTCATATGAAGGCAAATTGCTTACGATAAAATTTCATCTGAATGTGCGTGCTCTTCATTGGTAAAAGAATTATGATTGACTTCTCTTGTTCAGCTTGTTTCCATTGCCTGTAGAGTTTGAGAAATATGCTCGTGCATACGATTGTAGTTGCTTCCTACCTCTGGTTTTCTTTTAACCTTAATCATTTCACAATTTTTACTAAAATCATATTCAATCTCAGATCGTGGAGTTCCTTTTGGTGCTGCTGAAATCTGGAAATGATGCAGCAGAGAAGGAATTGGTTAGCTCTGGGGCCATTCAGAGAGTTCTTGACCTGTTCTTTGAGTAAGAATTGAAATTTAATGCTCTATTTGTACTTGTCGATATATTTAACACTTGGGCATTTTTTTTATCTTCTGTGAGGTGGAACTTTGCATCTGTTTGAGGCTTGAGTTGCTAATAATTCTTTTAATGATAGCATATTCTGGTTGCAGGTATCCATACAATAATGCTTTGCATCATCATGTTGAGAGCATAATATCTTCAGTCCTGGAAAGCAAAGATGATTCCATCGTTGATCATCTGCTTGTAGATTGTAACTTGATTGGAAGGATCATTTTAACAGAGAAAAGTCCTACGGTTTCTGGGATGCTAGACATGGTAATTTTTTGTTAAATATTTGTCAACTCTTGAATTGCCTACCTTGTATCTGTAATTCGTGGTACCTTTCAACCTTACAGCAGTGAGAATGAGAGCCATTTGTTGATGTAAAATTATAACCGTAGGCTTCAATAGTGCAATAATATAATAGACACATCCTTCAGTCAACTCCTCATTCATCTGTCTGCATCATCATTTTTTTAATACGTCTTTTAGTGCAATGAGTGTGAAAACTCATGATGATGTTTAAATCAAATGCAGCCAACTGTATCGTCTTCAGGAAGACAAGCTCCTCGAGCAGGATATTTTGGACACTTGACAAGGATATCAAATAAACTAATTCAGTTAGGAAACAGTGATACTCGCATTCAAAAACACCTTCAGGTAGCAAAGATTATTTTTTGTTGTTATCTTTTGTGATCAAATCTTTCTGTAATGTTTGTCACCTGAGAACATGTGTTGTGTTGCTGCTGAGTAAGCATATGAGATAAGCTTTGGCATGTGTTGTTTATTTCGTAATATAATCTGATTCCTTTGCGTGCTATTTTTACAGGCAAACATTGACTGGACGCAGTGGCAGACTAGTGTCTTACAGGGACGTAATATGGTTGAGAATGTTTATCGATGGGATTGCGGGTATGCCTCTTTCCTCGCATTCTCTTCAATTGACAATCGAATGTCATCTTTCTTCGTTTCTTCGTGTAGATATTGGCATCTCCCTTAAGTGCTTAAAATCCAAATATCTGATTGATTATTCTTAACGCAATTTGCAGGAGGCCAACTGCTTTGCAGGATAGGGTAAGGGACAGCGATGATGAGGATGCTAATGATAGAGATTTTGATGTTGCACACTTGGGAGATGATATTGGCCAAACGTTTAGATACACCATTTATGGCAATGATGATGCTGAGGTACGTACATACTGGGTTGAATTGATTACTAGAATCGTAGTACTCTCCAGAATTTATTTTAATGTCTTTTTGACACCTGCCTCTCCTTGGAACTTTTGCAGGGTCATGTATCTCTTGATCGAGATGAAGAGGTAAGCTGCATGTCAATATATTTCTTATTTCTTGTATGTTCGCATAACTTTAACGGCTAGCTTCCTTGCTCCATTCTCTATCGTCATGTGAAATTTGTCACTTAATGAAAAGATGTCTCCTTCTCTCGCTAAGTTGATTGTAGCTTTGTTGGCATTTGAGCGTTCTGAAATTGTAGGATGTCTATTTCGATGATGAATCAGCTGAAGTCGTAATTTCGTCCCTGAGGTTGGGGGATGACCGTGGAAGGTGTGTCGTTTATCTTTTCAATTTATTTTAGCAGTGAAACATTTGATGCTATTCTATTTTTAGTTACTTCATAAAATTCTTAGTATGCTCTTCCGCTGCGGAGGTGGTAAAAGCATATTTGGATTTTAGTGCTTCATGAAGTGAATTGTAAGGCATGGATAAAGTAATTATGCCAGGATTAGTGAAAGAGCATAATAAGAAAGGCAGACACATTTGGCCAAGACTGGCTGAAGCTCCTTTCGATTTATTAGAGTACTATATGACATGGATTATTTTTCTTTGCAGCAGTTTGTTTACAAATTCTAATTGGTTTGCTTTCCAAGAGGACCGAAACGGTGGTGATGCCCCTGTTAACCGGTCACCTTCTGAAATAATGGAAAATATTAATTTGAATGGTACATCAAATGGTGGTGGTAGCAGCAGCGGCAGTGATGATGAGGTTGTGGTCGGTGAGGATGAGGAAATGGCTGAGAGTAGATATTCCGCTAATAGCTCTTCCAGTTTTGATGCAAATATCTTCAATGGATTTAATGTGAATGAATCCAGGAATACTGTACGTGTAGGTCCAAATGGAAAGACCGGCGACCGTCATGATTTGGGTTTCTTTCATTTTGAGACACCAGATAACGATGATCCATTTGGTGACCGGCCAATACCTGAATGGGTGGCATGGGGAGAGGGATTGGATTTTCCAGCTAGTGGTTCTAGTACAAATCCATTCGTGAACCCAGGTGAAATTGCTGATGATCCGGAGCATTCCGCGGGGGAGGCCAGGGCTAGTTCCATCACCCCCTCTTCGAGTGGGAGCGATTTACCAAACGGTACAGGCAGTCCCAAAGATTCACGCGACAGCACTGTTAAGCCTGATTTCAGTCAGAAAACTGCTACCGTACCATCTTTGTTCGAAGAGGATGTTGAGTTTGTGGGTGTAGAATTAGAGGGGACAGAGAAGGCTATGGAGCATGCCCTCAAAGAGGGGATTGTAGGAGAAGCTGGTCCACTGAAAAGGAACATCAGCCCGAAGAAACCCGATAAGAAAGATGATTCCGATGATGGTGGGGTTTCAATGAAGGAATTCAACGATGCCAACTATTGGAGAGTTGATCAGGAGGTTGCAGTGCTGGAATGAGTATGGGGTTCCGTTATTTCCAGCTGTGGAATCTGTTGCAAATCCATGGATCTCGTACTGTTTTGCCAGTATTTGGTTGAAGGTGGTGGCTGTTTGGCAAGGCAGCCGGCGGACGCGGGCCGGCAGGCATGTGTACATTGTGCTGTTTAATTTGGGATCACACCATAAACGACATTGCTGCTGCCGGTTTTATTTATTTGTTCACACTTGCTTATTGGTGTTATGTGAGGTTAGGTTTCAAATTCGTTCCTGGGATTTGTACGTTTGTTAGTCTTTGTGTCAAGAAACATGTTGATAATCCTTAGCCATGTGGATCCTCTATTTTTAGCGTTAATTGCAACACATGTACCTCCGTAATTAGTCCTGCACGAACAATTAGTCAATTGGCACGCAATCTTGGCATACAAATTTTCTATTTTTTGGTTAGATGCAAATTTCCTATTAAATCTCAGGTTTGTCACATTGTGTAGGCATTGGGCGACTTATGGCTGCCTTTTCGAAATACAATCTCGATCATCGTAAGAATTCAGCACTTAATGTTTGGCATCTAAAGCTTACTCTAATTATTTGATTTGACACAGTATGAAAATACCCAAAGTTTGAAACATCCTGTTCTACCAATGACACAGTAAAGACTTTGGTAAAATGTCTCATGCTCAATAAATAACAATTTTTTTCCTATGTCGAACTTATCCTACCAAATTTATCCTATAGTGCGGCACGGTAACTTTGACATATAAAAAAAATTCCATGAATACCGGAATAGTTACACTTGGACTTGTTTGAACTTAATCGAATAAACCATAACACGCACAGAAGTTGGATTTGTTTGCTCGTACCCTCATGGAAACAAAGCTTTAGGGTGGACATGTCAAATTAGCTACATGATAAGCACAAAATATGCACTAATTGATGGCATTTGAGCTGTTCAATTTCCCGGTCAGGTTTGATCAAATGAGTTCATACTCACTAATTTTGAAGCCACGCGTCTCTTTTCCTGAAACAGATGCCTATGAGATTTTCAAATGTGATAAACCTCATCAACGAAAATCATTTTTCTTAAATATGATGAACCATTACCATTCCATGTGGCGAGTGTCTGTGGAACATCAATCTTTTAGCAGACTTCATGAACTCACTGCATGATGCCAAATGTGAATTAGTTAGACAAACATATAAAGTAGCTTTTTTCAATAAGGAAGAAGAAGTAGTAGCATGATCCAATCTTTCACCTGAATGGTTCCTCTCCAGCTTGTTTTGCAACACCATTTGCATCAAGGTACCACAGATTGCGCAGGATCTGTGTGTTTTCTATCCGGAAGATTTCTTTGAGCTTTCTGTAAAGCTCTTCATATGATCCAAGTGCAGATAGATCAAGAGTTAAACCTACATCTTCTGAGTCCAAGAATACCTGGCAGTGACCAGCATTCAGGTGGTCAGATAAAGTAGAAGAATCATGGCCTCGTTTAGGGAGGAGAAGTTGGGCAGTGTAAAGTCTACTATCTGGAAACTCCGGAGAGAAAGGAGCCGAATATTCAGTCGCCCATGTTCCCCCATTGCTGGAACTTCTTTCTAGTGCAATTTCAGAAACTGACTGATCTTGAGCCATCTGCTGCTCAGTGAGTATTGGCTGACCAAAGAGGAGGAATAAAGGAGGAGTCTTGACAGCGGCATCGTCCTTTTCCTCTGTCTTTTTCCCCCCGCAGTTGGATCCAATGCTTAACAAGCAAGCTACACTCTCGCCGGAGTCAGCAGCAATCTTCCTCGGAGGCTTACAATCAACCATTTTATGACGAAAGTCGTCGAGCCTTGGGAAACTCGGAGGCAAAAGTTGGATCTTCCTGATATGGAGATCCGACAATGGACCTCCCTGAATTTGAGAATGCCTGGCTCCCTGAATGCCTACAGCAATGCTGTCCGGTAGGAAACAAAACGGACTACTTTGCTTGAGGGGGTTCCCCGAAAATGACGGCATTGGAAACTGGCCATCAAGCGGAAAATCTGTATGAGACGATGGTAACCGGAACTTCTTCCGAGGAGGTGCAAAGGGTGAGAGAGGAAGAACAGGTATACTTGTAACTATTTCAACCAGCCAAGGACTAACGCACTTCACATTTTGTAGCAAATCAGGTTCATCCCAGGTCACCTGCACAATGAGAGAGTGCAATCTCATTTGTAAAAGAAACTAGTTCAATTTTGTATGGGAATGGGATGGAGCAGAAGTTTTCTATTGCTATTGCAGAAGACAAAAGAAAACCATTGAATGAAGAAATTTCTTTCCTCCTTGATTCTGCATGCACTTTCCAAGATTGGAGGAGGTTCATAAATAATTCACCAATTTTTCACAGATAACATATAGGTCCAGTCAGGATATAGTGAGATTTTGAAAACTTATCCCACAATATCCTGTGTTTAGTGACCAGGACAGCTTGAGAAATTTTTTTTTGATGGATTAAGTTTCCTTTCTAAACTTATGGTATTTGGGGATAATTGATTTTTTTAAGTTAATCTTACACCCCTAAAATCCTATATAATACTGTGTACTAAACGTAACCTACTACATCCCACTTAATCCCATCCCACTTAATCCCATCCCACTATATCATACTCATACCTACTACGAAACCTAGCCATAGTGCACAGGAAAGAAAATAGAGAATCACCTCTTACATGATGATGAAGTGCTATCTTTTAGTAACTCATTATGGCACCCAAGATGACATGTCTCTATAAACCAAACACAGCCAAATCCCGCCCTTAGGCAGGGTCTGGGGGTATGACATGTCTCTATAATATATTTGAACAAAACTGCAACAGTTTATCCTTGAATTGATCTTCAAGTTAGTTGTACATACAAATTGCAAGAAACAAAGAGCATGAATTTTTTGTGATCCAATAGACTTCAAAGACAAGAGAACCAACATCACAGAAGAGGAATGAGCAATGCCAAGGATGCAATAATCAGTCTTCTAGAAAAACTTAATAGGAAGAGAAGAGATGACCTGAAGCAGTCTCCAAGGTGAGTTAGGCCAATGATTAGGGTCATTGAACAGGACAGCAGTTACAGTACCCATAAACCAGCTAATTCGGGAAGAATCCTCAGTTTCAAATGCCATCTTGAACCTGATCCCTGGACACCATTTAGTTCGCATTGCAGCCCACACAGACGATGCCTTGACACAGAACTCAGGGGTTCCGGCCCGTGGATAGTAAACGACTTCGAAATGCTGCCCGTTGGCTGCACGGAGAGCAGCCTCCACCACGGTTTCAGGTCTCACCCTACCTCTCTCCCTCATTTCCCCGAGGAAGGCTGGAAATCCTCCGAAATGCCCAGCACTGCCAGAGTTCCAAAGAGATGAGGGCTGATTTCCAGAAACGCCACCAGTCCTATTGGCCCTACGGATGCCAACACAAATATCATCGTTTT
This sequence comes from Pinguicula primuliflora, assembly GCA_025802335.1. Classification (NCBI taxonomy): domain Eukaryota; kingdom Viridiplantae; phylum Streptophyta; class Magnoliopsida; order Lamiales; family Lentibulariaceae; genus Pinguicula; species Pinguicula primuliflora. The sequence continues at coordinate 3,193 of JAOYMZ010073478.1, read as the reverse complement.
CTGCCTTCAAGAAGACAATTGAATCCCCAGCAACAAGCTTCTTCTGGTTTACAAAATTACTCCAACCAGTAGTCAATAGATGCCTCCTTGGTGTTCCCCTATAGATATGCCTAAATGTCCAGAGCTCACCGTGGACATCTTTAGCCGTTACAATCTGCAGTGGTGGATCAGCTTTATAATCCAAAGGCTTGAAAATAGTCTCAGCACAATACCTCGGAACTGAGAATCCACCGCCGTTATTAGCATCAGATTGTGTTAGCGTCTTCGCAAAAGAATTCCGCTTACCACTGAATTCAGTTACATTACTTCGGAAGATACCATCATCATCGAAACCTAGATCATTGTTCCCAACAGGAATCATCCCAATTTTTGCATACACTTCATCCGTGTCGGGATTAGCCAGAAATTTCACATAGGCCACCCTGCAAAGAATAAGAGGTGGAATCCTCGGCAGAACCCCAAAATCAACATTACTTACAGCGTGCTCTGCATGACCCTGTGGGAAATAAGCCACTTTCGAATTCACCGGCGGTATCTGAACCATACCGCCGGCGCAGGCATGCCACAACTCAGAATCCAAAGTCTTGTCTATCACCTCTCTCATCTTTTCTTCTATCATGTCATACTGTGTTCTTCAATCCATTAAAAAAATCAATCTTGTTTGTTCTTCAACCAAACCTGTTGGCTATCGACAAAATGCGATATAAAACCAAAGCATTTGTTAGGCCGACCAACGAGAACAACAAAGATAGAATTACCCTACACAAAAATTACACGCAACCGCAGCCCGAGATTTGAAGCATTACCTGCCAAGGCCTAAACCACAACCCACCATTCCCAAATCTCTACAGCACTAAGCGAAAACAAAACCCATACCCCAAAAAAGCATCTTTATGTTATCTGCAAAATGTCCAGACCAAAACCCTGCCAAAAACATACATGTCACCCGTTCAGTCCTATAATAGAGCAACAGAAATGCGAAATGATTCTAGTGTGAAAGGTAAATGACAGACTGTTTTTTAGAATCTGTAGATTCAAAACCAATGACCGGAAAATCTGGGAAAGAGTACGTGCCGTAGTCTCCACCATAGCCACCGGAATCGTGTTTTTTTGTTTTGGAAAGCTACTCTCGCTTTTCTCGCACTGTTGCTACTTGAACTCAACTGAAGTCAATCTGGCTGGCTGTTCTCTCTCACTCGCGGGTGGGAAAAAAAGGAGTTATAAACGTCTACGTTTTATAATTTGATTGAGGTAACCAAAATTAAGATATATAACAGTCAATTTTTTTCTCGTTGAGAATTGCTTTTGATCAAATTAATGAGAAAAGAACGGTCAATCATAATCGTGGGATTAGAAATTGATCCACAATAAAACAACTATATAATTGATTAAGTTTTATTAATCTAATGATATGTTTTATCATGGTCATCGGCCATGATTGGCTATTTTTCACATATCTCATTCTAAGTCATTCTAGACCAGAAAAAAATTCATATAACAGGTTCTGAAATTTAGACCCTTTTTTTCAAGTTCTGCTGAAAAGCAGCTTTTGGCTTTTCAATTGCAGAAGCCCTTTTTACACTATTTGCGATTTTGGGTTTTGGCGGTGGACTGACGGTGGAAAAGTCCCCAAAAGCCCAAAATCCAAAAATTCCCTTGCAGTAGCTTTTGGGAGGTTTAAAGCGGCGACAACTTTGTAATTATTTAAAAATTCACTTTTAAGATAATTTTATATATATACAAATCAATAATACCAAAATACCCAAAAAAAAATCCCGTATTATATTCATTTTGTCACACTATTTTTTTTTTAATTTTTGTCACGGTAAAGCCCACACTACAAACACTTTATAACTTCATTATAAAAGCAACTTTTTTTTATAAGCCTTCTAAAAAGCCAAAACAACTTTTCAGTTGAACTTGTAAACATGATATAGAGACCATTGAGAACCGGTCACATATTATTATGACAGTGAGGGGCAGGGAGGAAAGGTATAAGAACGTTGAAGAAGGATTGTATTACTGAATATAAAAATGATAATTACACTTACAAGTTATTATTTCAAATCTCTTCACCAACATTACTTATTAATTTTTCGTTTTCCTTACATCCCGCAACCTCTCTGTCTCATCAAGTCCAGGGACAACGTGATCCACGATCGTCCTTTCTCAGCGGGCCTTTAATCCTTCATGTTTGTCTACTTTGTGGTTTGGGTGATTTCAACAAATCACCGTCAGGTATCGAAAAAAAAATTAGCAAAGATTAAAGTTTTTACACTTTAAACTCATATTTGAGATTTTCTTATATTTTCTAGTGTCAAAATTGTCGTAAATAAAAGTGTTATCAGATCTAAAATCACCGAGCACGATCATTCTCGCAAGAGTAGTATTACATGTACCCCACTTTTTATCTTATTCATAAATTTCTTATGTGGCGAGCATTACAACAACACACACAACCACAATTATTTTTTAATATATGGTGATACTTGCTACATGTGGGGGTTTATGAATAGAGTTAAAATTGAAAGTATAAGTTGCATTATCCTTCTCCAATTATGGCATTTTAATTCAGACGAGCGATCTCAAAAAAAAAAACGAATTTTTGTGTGTTTTCATCGTGCTTAGACAAACTCATTGAATCCGGATTTAGGTCTCTTATGTTAACAAGTTGTGAAAATCATTGCATTTGTACAAATTAACCATGGTTAGATTCCATACAAATAAATTATAAATCAAATGAAATGTTGAAGTTAGGGGACCGGCGTTTTAAATGTTTTGGACAAAATGTACGGAGTCCCTCTTGAGTTTGATCTGCCACTGACCAGGGGTAATTTTGTTTGATTAGACAGATTTCTCATTTTACCCGAGTTAAGAAATAATGGGTTTCCATGCCCTTTGCTTCTTACCATGGTTAAAATAAATAGCTGCAGTCTGCAGTACAGACTTCCCCACTGTACCCCACCCTATCATTAACAAAATAAAAATTTATAAGATTTTTATTAGACTTTAAAATTAGGGTCATTTTAAATGATAAATTATAACATTTATAAAAATCAAATAACATTTATAAAAATCACATAACATTTAAGTGTTGCAAAAATGATATGGGTACCCCCAAAATTCAGCACCCCCAACACACCCCCTCCCCGTTTGGCCAAAATATGGACGATTTCTCACAAATTTCGACTTG
>JAOYMZ010073467.1:0-11998 GCA_025802335.1 Pinguicula primuliflora | reverse complement strand
CACCCACCCACCCACTTTTACAAGTGAAGTGGTGCTGGTGTGTCTTCCGGTCGCCCCTAATGGAGTTTGCACGCTCTTTTGAACCTGTGTTGGACAGAAACGAAGAAGAGCTCCAAATATCCGGATTCATCTTCATTCCGGGTTCTCTAAGTATGTTGGGATGCTTTTCGGGATAAAGTAAGCTGCAATCACCACATATGAGAACCCAAAATAAAGAGAGTTGCCCTCCTTGCACATATTGGCCAGCATCTTTATACAAATTCGCCAGCATATCGTTAGCTCTAGTTCCTTTATGAAGAGGATTTGTACATTATCTTGTACTTGTTTCATCCACCTCCAAGCTGTAACAAGATGACAACGCAACGTAAAATTGGGATGCACAGATATTTCAAGTTGACGACGATTATTAGCGTAGTTCTTTGTGCCATTTACCATATGCACGTAGCATCTCTTTCAATTTCTTTGACGACGAAGATATCTGTAACTAATTGTTGACTTTATATTATTAATAAAGTTGATGAAAGGATTGATCAATAATATCCGTATTTTAATTTTTATTTCTGCCCATCGGGTTCACCGCGACTATACGTGTATGCCTATCGAATTCACCACGACTGAATGAAAATCATACATGTGGACCATATGCTAGTCGAGTACATTGCGACTGTACGAGATAGACGGGTCGAGGCATTTGTGAAGGTTCTCTTTGACTACCTCGGCATCATGGTGGTATCCGAGGCAAACGACATCACCACGAATCGTTGGACGACTTCGACTGCTCCGGCATCATCATCCACTATCTCATTGATGCATTTCATGTTAACGTTCATCATATGGCGGTTGATGTTATCGTGAATGGCAGAGTTAGTTAGAACTTTTATTTCAAAAATCAAAACAATCCATTTGTTCGAACCCCGGTAGTACACTCGTTCGGAACTCGATAGTACATTCATTCGGAACTCAGTAGTACATTCGTTTGGAACTCAGTAGTACATTCATTCGGAACCCAGTAGCACATTTGTTTTTAACCCAGATAGTCGAGACTAAATTATCATCAACATTCTATATACTAGATTCTTCCTATTCAACATCCACAAGCAGTCTAGATACGATTAATTCGGTGACCATGGCGGCGTATCGTTAGACGAGACAGACGAACCACAATGCTGATCGACATCATCTCCCCTTCTTCTATATTCTGAACGAAGCGTTCGCGATAGACATCTATTGGGCTCAATATGTGAACTTCTATCATACGATGATTGGTGTCATCGCGTATGGCTCTCCCTCCAAGTAATTCGGCCTGAAGGGCAAAGTCAGAGGCAACGTCAAAGAATTAGATCGTGCCAAACACACGGCGAAGTTTAGAGGCAGAAGCAGCTAAATTGGGTGATAAGCTCCAAAAGACGGTGGCAATTCGGGCTGCATTAGTGGCGACTAGGTTATCCAGACTGAACCTGTCGAGCCATGTCGGGTCATGGTGTTCAGTGGTTACAAAGTCAAAGGCGGCAGTCGCTGCGACAAGGTCGTCGAGTGCAATATCGAGGACTGCATTTGATGCAAAATCGCCTGGTTCGGCAATGTTGTTGCATAGGGTAATGAGGTGTGTAGCTTCGGAGGCGAAGGCGGTTGTAAAAGCTATGATGGCACGGAAGTCGATGAATGAGACGACAATAAGGTCGGAGGCGATCACGACAAGGGCGGTAACTGAATCGGCTAAGACTGCGATGGCAGCACCCATAGTTTGAACTTTTAAATTCTAGATTTTTTCACCGTCAGATATGATACAGTAAAAAAATCGTCTTCCGGCTACCGACTTGATTAGAAGGTATTTAGAAGGTTTAGTATTTTTTTTCTTTTTTTTCTTTTCTTTTAATGTCTTTTAAGTAAAAAATAATAAAAGTAAATCAATAATGAAATAGGAGGTTATATTTCGAAATAAGATTTTCGCGGAGGTTACTTGTCCAATTTATCCCACCTTCGTCAAGTCAAGCTCCATAATTGCCTCTGTTGCAGATGGCCACCACACAAAATTAAGACTCTTTTCCAGCGCGGTTGCGGCCCAAGAAATTGACCCGAAACCGGCGACAATTACGGCCCAAGAAGTCAGAAATTGCCCCCGGCCGATTTCCAGTGGCCGAACCGCGGAAATAGAATTTTTGTTTAGAATGGGCTAAAAAAATATTTAAGGGTAACAAAAATTTTGGCTAAATTTTTAAATAAGATAAGTATTTTTTAAAATATGGGCCGGGGTTAGATTGTGAACATAGTAGTGAGGATGGTACAATCACTTGGAATGTTGAGAAAACTCATACAACCAATCAAAATAATATTGGGGGCAGAAGTCGGTGTCGAATCGGGATAAAGTGTTGAGAAAATTATGAATATTTTTATATGTGTATAATATCAGTTTGATCGTTCATCTCCCACAATATAAGTTGAAGGTGTTACAAGAATAACATGGATCCAAAGTAATGATTATGTCATTCTTTCCTGATTCCAACTATGAAGTAGGGATGAAGACCCAACCTCCCAGGAGGCCTTGCCTATAGTTCCACAATTGATTCCTCCTCATCTGGATGAGGCAATACATACTACTTGCAACTAATTCTGGAAAAAAAATTCAAAGCTACTAATAAAAAACATATCTACTCCAGATTCTATTCTGGTAACTCATTTGGATCTCAGAGCTAGTCATTTTACTCCCAAGGGTACCCTAACGCTGACAGACTCTACAACATGTAACCTTCAGATCGGAATATTTCACCTTATGAATATTTGATGATATATTGGACTTGACTTAGAGAGGTATTATGAGATTTGAAAGGATTCAATGGATTTTTGTGTTCGGACAGAATATCATGTTATTCAAGTTCTGTTGTTCAGTTTTCCTTTGTATGAGGGAAACAATGATTGAGGGAACTTAGTTTTCCATTTCAGACTTTCACAATTTATACATGAGGCGGTGTTACAAACCAAAACACGCCTTCCTTTTACAACACACGTTTTTACATAAGCTTCATTAACTAACTAAGCATAAGTTTAACAACATAACTGCAATCAGCATCACTCATTTGATCAATCCTCCTTGATGCTGAATGATTTCAACATTCTCAGCTTTGTCATCAGCATAGTATGCCTTTCCTTTTGCAGTGCTTTGGTGAATATATCGGCAATTTGATCAGTTGAAGCACAATGTTGCAAAGTTATCGGTTTCTCTTGTTCTGCTTCTCTTATGGCATGGAATTTGATCTTTATGTGTTTTGTTCTATTGTGAAACACAGGATTCTTGACCATGGCTATGGCAGATTTGCTATCACAGAACAAAACCGTAGGATCAGCAGAAAGCATATGCAGTTCATCCAGAATTTTCCTCAGCCAAATAGCATGATTCACAGCTGTTGCTGCAGCTATATATTCAGCCTCATCAGTGGATTGAGTCACTGTTTGTTGTTTACTGGTATTCCACCAGAAGACAGCTGATCCAAGTGTAAAACAGAACCATGATGTCCACAAATCCTTGTAATAGTATTGGCACTTTTTTTAAACATCGGTCCAGCTTCAAGTGTACCCTTTATATATCGGAGTACTCGTTTAGCTGTTGTCATATGTATCCCTGTAGGTGTGTTCATAAACTGAGATGATATGTTTGTAGCAAATATAAGATCATGTCTCGTTGCACAAAAAGATCCAACTAAGCTTCGATATTTTGAAGCATAACAAACTTCAGTTTCATGACTTTTGTACAAAGAAGCGTCATGTACTACTGGAGTACTCACTGGTTTATAGCCTTGCATTTCAAACCTTTTCAATAGATCTCCAATATATTTTGTTTGAGATACAAATATTCCTTCATCAGTTTGAATAATTTGTAATCCCAGAAAGTACTTCATTTTTCCGAGATCAGCTATCTCAAAATATTTTTGCAGTTTCATCTTCACTTCATTTAGACCAGATACACCACTTCCAGTCAGTAATATGTCATCAACATATACAGATAAAATCATGCAACCAGGTTCATAAATTTCAAATACAGTGTTGCTTCATTTTTACTTTTCCAGAAACCAGAACTTATCAGCATTTTATCTAGCTTTTCATTCCAAGCTCTAGGTGCTTGATGCAGTCCATATAAAGCTTTTTTCAACAGATAAACTTTTCCAGGTACGAGCTTATTTTCAAAACCAGGAGGATGAGAAACATAGACTTGTTCAGTTAAGTCACCATTCAAAAAAGCAGATTTCACATCTAAATGCAAAACTGACCAGTTTTTCTGTGCAGCAAGAGAAAGTAGAAGTTTTATCGTGTCTAACCTGGCTACAGGAGCAAATGTTTCTGAGTAGTCAATTCCTGCTTTTTGATCAAAACCTCTCACACTAATCTGGCCTTATGCTTATTGACAGAACCATCAGCATTGAGCTTAGTTCTAAAGATCCACTTCAAACTAATGATATTTTTGTCCAATGATTTATCCACCAGAATCCAGGTTTTGTATTTTCTTATCATAGCAAGCTTCTCCTGCATAGCATACCTCCATTTTGAATTCTCTAGTGCTATTTTAACATCTCTTAGTTCAGCTTCAACCAAGGTACACTGGTAATAAATATCTTGTAAAGAACGAGTTTTTATAGAGGATTCTTCATCATCTGGATCAAATATAATATCTTGATTTTGTCCATTATTTCCTTCACATCGAGTTTCAGACTGCATCTTCTCAAAATTCCATCTTGCTTCTTCATCAATTACAACACTTCTATGAACTGAAACCTGTTTAGTTGCAGGATTGTATATTCTATATCCTTTTGAGATTGAGCTATAACCCACTAAAATTCCAACTTCTGCTCGGGTATCTAGCTTGTCTATTTTTGGATCAGGTATAAGAGAGTAGCAGACACTCCAAAATACTTTTAAGATGTTCAACTGAGGGCTTCCAATTCGTCCAAGCTTCATATGGTGTCTTCTCTTTCAGTATTTTGGTTGGAAGTCGATTTTGCAAATACACTGCACAATTGACAGCTTCTGCCCAGAATTCCTTAGGTAAGTCCTTTTCCATCATCAAACATCTTGCCATGTTAATCAATGTATGATTTTTCCTTTCACTAGCTCAATTTTGTTGTGGAGTATAAGGAACTGTGAGTTGGTGTTTTATCCCATATTCTTTCAAAAAACTTGAAAGTGTCCAAATAGATACTCCATCCCATTATCTGTTCTCAATGTTTTCACTGCACAAGAACTCTGATTTTCAGCTTCAGTCTTGAACATTTGAAAGAAGGAAAACACTTCTGATTTCTGTTTCAGAAAAAACACCAACAGAACCTTGTATAGTCATCAATAAATATCAGAAAGTATCTCATTCCTCCCAAAGACTCCACACTCATCGGTCCACAAATATCTGAATGGACAAGTTCTAGTCTTTGAGTAGTTGATAGTTCAGTGTTCACAGAAAATGACAACTGATGTGCCTTCCCTCGTTGACAAACACCACAAACTTCACCAACAGAATCAATATGAGATAGATTTTTGACCATCTCTTTCTTCTGCATAAATCTCAAAGCTTCAACATGAGGATGACCAAATTTTCTATGCCATAGTTTTGTTTTATTTTCCTAATTCATGAATGCTTGTGCACTCACTTTGGCCAAACCCAGCACAAAGCTTCTATTTACCAACGGCATAGAAAATATCATTTCACTAGATGGTTCAAAAACATTGCATTTTCCATCTTTCAATATAAATTGATATCCAGTTTCAAGAAGCTGCCCTACACTAAGCAGGTTCTGAACCACCTCAGGTACATAAAAAACATCTCGATTTTTCTTTACACTTGCTAGTGTATTAACCTGAACTCCTCCTCTCCATCGAATTTCATTCTAGCACCATTTCCAATTTTAACTGTATAACCATGAGATTTCATCAACGAACTGAAACACTTAACCTCTGATGTCATATGATGTGTACAACTATAAGCCATTTCTGTGATGTATCTTCTGAACCACAAGTCATAGTATCGACCGAGGCTATAAACACATGATCATAAGATAATTCTTGAATCTCTGATATCTGAGCTTGCTGTCCTTGCGGCTTGTTTTTGTTTTCTGGACATACTTTCTCAACATGGCTAAATTACTTGCATTTTCTGCACTGTGCTTCAAGTCCGAAAAAACAAAAGTTTCCAGAATGATTGGTTTTCATGCATTGTGAACAAGGTGGAAACTTTCCTCCTTTCTTAGTTGCTGCAGAAGAAGAGGAACCAAAACTTTGATCCTTCATCCAATTATCCTTCTTTTCTCATGGTTTCTTCTTTTTCTCATCTAACTTTCCCTCTAATTTATCCACCTTCCCTTCAAACTTTCCACTAAATTTATGAGCCATCAGTGCCTTAGCTCCAGCCTTGTTATACTCTCTAAATGACATTCGTTGTTCAGCTGCCTCTAATGCACTCACCTGATCAGCAAGTGAAGAAGCTTGAATTCTAAGGTTTGGTGAAGCCATTCCTCAGCTCCGATACCACTAATGATATATTGGACTTAATTTAGAGAGGTATTATGAGATTTGAAAGGATTCAATGGATTTTTGTGTTCGAATAGAATGTCCTGTTCTTCAGGTCCTGTTCTTCAGTTTTCCTTTGTACGAGGGAAACAATGATTGAGGGAACTTAGTTTTCCATTTCATACTTTCACAATTGATACATGAGGCGGTGCTACAAACCAAAACACACGTTTTTACATAAGCTTCATTAACTAACGAATTTTTCTTTTCAAACTAGATTTTTTTACCACCGCTTTATTAATATTTTCAAAGCTATGTTATTACTAGAACATGTATTTACATTTTAATTTCATTAAAACAATGTTGGAAGGTCTATATGTGGCAAAAAAAACTATTTTGTATAGGTGGATAGGAAAGAAATAAGTATCTTTGTCGATACAAGTATTTTTTTTTTTATAACGTAGGAAATCCTACCGAGATAGGGAAATCTAACGCCTTACCGCAATAGTCTGCAAACTACGATAGGGATGTAAATCACACTTGACAAGCCATATGTGACAGACTCATGTCAATACAAGTATATGATTAGTATGGTCCATATGGATTAGTATCACTTAATAGCATTTTGTTACATTAATGAGCTATAGTTATTTCTTTATTTGAAGTGTTAAATCATACAAATAATACCGTTGAATTTTGATGTCTGTGAGATGATCTATATAGGGACTTTTTTTTATAGTGTATGTGAACCCCACCAAGATAATATGCAAATCACAGTAGGGTGGTAAGACACACTTGACAATACATATGTGACATGCTCACGTAGATATGGGATTTTGAACTCAAAATATTTAAGCAATATGAATCCATCTGGTGGCAACAACTGAAGCAGATCCTGGAAGAAGACTGGTTCCAATCAAACTGGAGTAGGAAGATTGGTGATGGGAAGACAACGAGATTTTGGGAAGACTTGTGGATACGGGAAAAGGATCTCAAATCCCTGTACCCAAGACTCTACCAAAAGAACACAAACCATGGAAATTAATGGCAGAATGTGGTAACTGGAATGAAGGAACATGGCACTGGAATTTAAAGTACCAGGTACGTACCCGTGGCGTACCGGTATCCGGTACGGGTACTCCATCTACCCGTGCTTCCTAGCGAAAAACCTTTGATAACAACCCCAGATCAGGAGACCTTCCAACAGATGAAGCCATCTGGAATACGCTCACAAGCATGGCTAACAATATGGGCAGCTACTACACATCGCATTTGGAGGTCCAGGAACAGAAAACACTTTGATGGGGCAAAAGTAAATCCTAACGAAACGGCTACAGAGATAAAGCTCACACTTCGGCACTGGTACCAAGCCAAAATTGGTGATCACTCATTTGCTCATCCCGTAGCACTCTGGACGCAAGAACATATTTCGTTATTGTCAGAAATGTAGGAAGATTTGGAAATGGAGGCGAAAAGGCCGGATGTAAATTTGTACATATACTTATAGTTTTCTTAATACAATTTTTGCTTAACAAAAAAACTTTGTCATCACTTTTTTAACAAAAATATAGGGATTGTATATATAATTTCTTATAAAAAATGCCCTAAGTTAATAGGCTGAAAATCAAAATTCTATACGCACAAAATATGGGTCCCTATACCCAAATCCATTATCCTACCGTCACTACAGGATTTGCACTGCAATTAACAAGCCCAGCATCTAACTTTGACCGTCTCTTGATGGAATATTAGTATGTTTTCGGCTGCCTAGGCTGGCATAAATAGGCAACGGCAGATCTTAGTGTATAATATGTGGGGTATAGACTATAGTATAGAACGCGGCAACAATAATTCATAGAGCCTCCTCCTATTGTGTAGAGGGAAAGAATTTGTCTGAAAACGAAGTTACGGATTTGCGAATTGCCTCATACAACTTCTGTATTATGGGTAACCGTATTGAACTCTGCAACTCCATATTAGAAACTCAACCGTTGAACTACTTAGAATTCGATAATAGTTAAATTTACTTTTCCAATCCCATGCCGCCTAGATCTACCGAAAAAACAATACAATCCATAATTTTCAAACTTAAAAATTCGTCATAAAGTATAAGAATATCTGCCCCTAGATCTATAGCATAATTCTGTTTGCCCCACTCTTTCTTCAACTTAATAACTTCATTACTTCCATTTCATTATATAAAGACTATGTCCTCAATATAATTATTGCATACCAACCTCAACAAAATCATGGCTACTACAATTGCAAAATGGGCTTTCGTGGTTTTCCTCTCTTCTACTATTATGAATCCCAAAGTAGTAATTAATGGTTATCAACAAGTTCCTTGCTTGTTCTTCTTTGGGGATTCATCACTCGACAACGGCAACAACAACGATGTTCCGAGAGTCCCCGAGGTGGATTATTGGCCTTATGGCATCGATTATATCGGTGGGCCTACCGGAAGATTCACCGACGGATCAAACTTTGCAGATTATATTGGTATGTTTACGAATCCAGTTCTTTCACTATTTTTTGCCTGTTGCCTTTATTCAAATTTCTAATTTAATTATGTTTTGATGTTTGTATGCAGCTAAACTTCTTGGATTTGATAGCTCTATTCCACGATTTGTAAACACAACCGGCCCAGCCATAGTAAAGGGCCTGAATTATGCTACTGGAGGAGGTCGAGTTCTGGACCAGTACAGACAGGAGAAAGTAATAATCTAAATCCTCGATATTAATTTTGTAAGCACTGTTTTGATCTCTGAAGTTTTTGTAGCCCATGAGTATGGTCCACGGGCATGGTTGGACTCGGGACTGGGCCATGACAGGGGCAGTCGTGGGTCTGGGCCATAGCGGTCGGGTCCGATGGCCGCCTATGTCTGAATTCTCACATGATTGACACACCACAATTTCCGCACGGTGGGTTACGTGGCATCAATATATTGGTCGTGTGTGGTCCATCACTTTTGGGTGGCCAATATGGTGATGCCACACACTCATTCGTGCGGAAATTGTGGTGTACTGAGTGTTTTTTTTTTGATAAGTGCGTACTGAGTGTTATATATAGATTTTGGCACCAGACTAACATGTTATTTTTTTTTATTCTCTAATTCTAAAATGATGATAGATATCTAGTCTCAAATCCAATCAAAGGTTAAACATCTTACAAATTAAACTGCATTTAATTTCGTTGTAATCAACATGTTATCTTTTACTGCATTTTTCTCTCCCTAAAAGTTTGTCGGAAAAAATTTTAATGAGGTGGAACGGTTTGCCCTCTTCATTTAGTTGGTTGGGATGGATATGAGTTGTCCATGTATAATTCGAACTAGGTTTTTTCGTTGATTTCTTTTAGTTTTATTAAATGGGTAGATCAATACTAGATTTTTCTCTTTGAAGCTTCTTCTGTTTTCAAGGGCTAAATCCCTCCGTCAATCATTGTAATTTTCTACTTCCATTATCAATAATAGTAAGGGGTTTAAAAAAACATGTTGTTATCTCTATAACAAATTATTGGCCCTTATAATTTTATTTTATTTCTTTAGAATCAATAGTGATTTTTCCACTTATCACTTTTTACTAAGGTAAAGAATATATAATTTTATAAAACCAATATGTGGCAGGGTGATCGAAACTCATATATATTTCAGTGGTATATCATGTCACATGTACATGTTTCATTTGTTCTATAAAATTATATACGATAATATTATAGATATGTCCACTCTAACTCTTAACGTTAGCCAAGAAAATGCAGAAAAAATTGTCTTGAGCATTTTCATTTGTCAAAATTAAAATATAAAATTGGTTTTAAATTTTTCATGTAGAGACGATTGCGAAACTGGTCACATTTTAATTTCGCTGATCGAAAGTTACGGTTTAATAAGGGTCACACTTTAAACTTGTATTTATTGGATTTTAGTTTTTTTTTGCTAAGCCGACATAAATCAAAATATGTGACGGAGGCTAGAAGTGGAGCTTTTTACTGTTCCATATCATTTCCCCATTCTTAACTCTAAATCAACATTTCCCCATTCGCAGGGAGTTGAGATTGATTTGAAGTACCAGCTACTTCATCACAAGAAAACCATATCCAGCCTTGGAGATTTACTCATAAATCAAACCGTGGGTGACTATCTGAAGCAATGTGTGTACGTCTTCAGCATAGGCAGCAACGATTACATATACCAAATTCTATTCGGAGCCCCTCCTACTAATTTATTCACGCCCGAGGTGTACGCAAACACAGTGATGGAGAAATTCTACACACAGCTTGAGGTTAGTAAAACATCAATTGAGACATTTTTCGTTATATATGAGTTATGATATAGGTTACTAATTTTACCCTCTTGTCTATGTGGCAACACTTGATTAGGTAAGTGGGTGACCCACTTGCTTTGATCATCCACTTACATACTGCCACATAGGCGGTATTGTAAAAATAATGTGTTTTTAAGTAGTGTTTTATATTATTTTTTTCGTTATATATAATCTTTGTGGAGTCAGATTTTCGGCATAAATGATATAACATGCATGAATTCTACGTGTCACATGGACATTGGTTGACCTTAATGTCCAACCAAGTGTTGGCATGTTAGGAAGAGTTGAATCTCATGCACTTTCCCATGCACCATATCATTACTCGAACTTCTGTTTTTACACAATTGATCCTTTGTTCTTGATCAGGAACTGTACCATTTACATGCACGAAAAGTTGCACTTGTTGGGATTGGGCCGTTGAGCTGCACTCCTCAAATGCTGCGATTTTTCGGAACTGCAGGTTCACCCTGCGTCGATTTCATCACCCGCTCCACAACTCTCTTCGACAACAAACTCGTCGAAACTGTCGACAAACTCAATGAAAATCTCCCAGGAGCAAAATTCACATACATAAACGTCACATCCATAAACAATGTGGATCCTTCTGAATTGGGTGAGTAACAAAAAAAATCTTGATTCATCAGCTAAAAGAGAAGTGAGTTTTTTCGTGATGTTCATTTTCAGGTCTGACTGTTTTGAGTTCTCCGTGTTGCCCCACAACCTTCTTGACTGGCCTATGCATCGAGAACCGATCTCCGTGCAGCAATAGGAGTCAACACTTTTTCTGGGATGGATTTCATCCATCGTCTAGAGTGAATCATTACCTCGCTTCGAAGGCTTATAACACTACATCTTCAACGGATGCGTATCCGGTGGATATACGAACCCTTGCACTTGGATCATAAAGAAACATTCATCGATAGAATTGGATTGGATTGGATAGCCAAACTATACGCACACTAGTTCATATATTTTCCCCCCTTTTTCTATAGGCTATAGATTAAGGCTCTGTTTGGTAGTAAGAGTCGATTGAAGAATAAAGTGAATAGTAATTGTGTGTTGTTATCCACTTGATTCTGTTTGGCTTTGAACTTTCGCCACGAGTCCAAGTCAACCTTTCGCCACTAGTCGGGCTTTGAACTTATCGATCGATCCATCGGCACCGCGTTTGATTTTGAACACCCATTTG
>JAOYMZ010073446.1:0-11999 GCA_025802335.1 Pinguicula primuliflora | reverse complement strand
GAACTTTTGACATGATATGTTGAGTATCAGATCTTCCATTTCTTAATAGATCAAATGAACTTCATAATATATCAAATGAAGTTCACAAAATATGTCACCAACTCACCAAAATTGTTGCAAACAAAGTTCATGATAAGCCCTGCACTAATAGGAACCCCTGCATAGATCGTGAATGGCCCCGTATAGAAGATCGGGTTAATTTCGACTGTCCGTGGTATCGACAGTCGTGGTTTACCCGACGACAGGAGTCGACCGTGTGTGTATTTGTACAACTCTTGCCGGACAGTTGGTCGCAGATTCGACATATCCGGCGTCTGACAACATCCGTGGTTCTATCCCGCGACATATTGAAGGAGATTCGAGTTAAGTCGAGTCGAGTCGAGGATGAAGGGCGTCTGCTTCAATTTGGAGGATTTTTCTTTCGACGGAGATGATTAGTGAAAAGTCTTCCGGCGATTGTCTAGATTAGAACGTATTAAGATGGTTTAGTATTTTATTTCTTTTCTTCCTTTTCTTTTAATGCATTTTAAATAAAAGATCAATAAAAATAACTCAAAAATAAAATAGAAAATTACATTTCAAAATAAAATTTTGACCGAAGTCTCCAATTATTCCCAAAATTTGGAAATATTTTTGGATCGAAAATTTCTTCCCAATTCCTTTATGTGGAAATGGAAGTAGTTTACTACTTACCTTACCACATTATATATGGCGGGCCAAATGGGCTCAGTATTGGGCCGTAAAACATCTTATTCAATTCTTTTATGGAAGCAGATATTGGACAGTTTGAATTTATTTTGGGTCGGGTTGGTATTTTACCAGATAATAATAATTAATACCTCTTGATTCTGCATCTCTTCGACCTTTGCAATAATGATAACCCGAATTCCCTCTGAAACGAGCCCATATTGTTCGGTTCTGTGGTGTCCAAAAATTGAGTTCGATTTGCGTTATTATGGCACTGGAAATGGATAAGTACCTCCAGAGCAGTTTATTCATGTGCCAAAAGCGTCTTTCTACCTCATATCAATCCTCGATTTTTTTTTTGATAACATACGCAAATCCAAATGAGGTAATTAAACAGAACATGCGGTAATAGCCTGCAACCGACGACGGGGAGTTAAGTCATATAGAATTTGTATGAGCCCTCAGGTTATGTTGAGGATGATGTAAGTACTACAGACACAAGTTGCATGACAACTGTTTGTGAAATGGATGTCCTAATAGGAAATACAACATAAATTTTCTTGTGGTTCGCCTTTATTCCAATACCCAGAATCTGAAACGAGAAACAAAGTACAAAAGCGACGAGTTTAGGGACCAACCTCCAGCACACTCTAACAAACAAAGAAAACAAGTACATCATCCCAGGGATTTGGCCAATTACCCATAAAAAAAAAAAACATCATCCCAGGGATTAACCATGAGATTTGAGCAAATTTTCTCTTCCTGGGTTGTTATCGATTTCGAGTAGTCATAGGTTCCTTTCATCCGAATAAAAACCGCCGCCGGTGTTGTATGACGCCCTGAATAACTGGTATTCATGTTGATGGGCGGACGTTGTGTGATTGTGAAAATTAACAGAATTCACCAGGGAAACAGGGGTCACTGGAATGTTGTTGGAGTGAAACAATGTCAAGTGGTGAGAATCTGGATTCATGTGCCTAATTGAAGGATCATAGTGTCCGTGGACGAGACCCTCCATTGAGCTGGAATCCCCCTCATTCAAGCTCCAAGAGTTAGATGACAGAAGAGAGTGAGCATTCAGCAGATCCGGGGCTTGGGAAGAATTAGTAGTAGAAACATGTAAACCTGTCACCAGAACAAGTTAAATACAAGATGGCAACCCAGTTTAGCAACACTTGAGATGAAGAGAGAAAAAAAAAAGATTTTAAGGGTCCTGTTCTTACATTGATCAAGAATATTTCGAGGATTTGAATCCATTTGTAAGCTGGACATTGAATTGTGAATCTCGTCACTAGAAAAGCACAGTGTTCCTTCGTATCCGCTGGGCTTTGAAGGCCTAACAAATGAATCTCGAGTATGTCTCAACATGGAAATGGTGGCATTTTCCCATGAGGGGTTCGTGTTTGAGATAGGGAGTCCATTCAACAGCAAGTTTTGCTGCAGTCTCTGATCTGCTCCAATGAAGAAATCAGGAAAATCTTACCAAATGTATGACTCCAGAGTTTCTTCTATTCTAATGAAATTCAAGAAATGAAGAACACCGTATAATGCAGATGACAGTCCTGTAGAGCTAAGCTGGATTGATTCCGGCTGCACTCTACGCCGCCGTGCATTGTGGTCGGAAAGTCGCCTTCTGCAGCTTCTTTTCTTGTCATCAAACTCGGACAAATCATGAAACCTTTTTTAAAAGATTGTTCAAAGACAAAAGAAGATGGTGTCAAACACTGTTTTTATGGCTGAAGTGCAATATAAGAGTAAGAAAGATAACCTGCTACATTGTTGGCAGAACCTGCGTTCCATCCCTGCTACAATAACCTTCGGGCTCTTTGAATGGCTCTCACATATCCTATGCCTACGGTGATAATCTTTTGCTGATTTGAGATCAAGATTGCATCCTTCAACTTGACAGCAGGGGTTCTGAACATTATGATAGGATGCCCTTGATCGCTTCGTCGGCGTAGATGAAGCCGGAAGCGAAGAAACGGAAGATTTGGCATGGAAAAAGCTATCACCGTTGGGTCTTCCAAGCCTCAGTCCGATCATTGGTTCACCTGAGCCACGAGTATTCTGCATACCCAAAACATCTTCATATGTGTTCTTGTAAGGAGGCAAAGAGCCCATTGCCTCTCTAGACGATCCAGTTCTAAGATCGTTTCTACACAAAGCACTATTACTGCCTGATGATGAAGACATAGAAAAGCATATCTGTTCTTGAAATTCAATAGGCTTCTCACTGTATAAAGCTAAATTTTCCCATTCCAACCCGCTGGTACTTACTGAATTCCCCTCCATTACAAGTTACTGACAAGTGAAGAACTTTTACTTTCCCCCCAATCCGAGAATGAAAAGATTGCAGCTTTCAGCACCTGTTATTCCATGCAGAGCATGCACGAGTGACTAATGCAACACGAAAAGGAACCATAGAAAGATCTCCAATAGGGTTCATGTTAAAAAGATGAACAGGAGAAGGAGAGAGAGCACAGAGCAGGGCATCTTCTATTGACATTTTAGAAATCAAGAAGTTAATCAGCAACATATAGGGTAGGTAGTACACTGGCTTAGTGTTTCCTCTAGGAAAACAGGTTAGATGGGTTGCCTAGGAGCGTCCCACGAATTGAAGGCAATAGAGACAGGTGGGAGAAAACAAGTAGCTAAACAACAATGGGACTGCGTCCCATTACCATTTACGTCAGTTGGCTTTCAGCCCTTAAATCCTTGGGCAGTTTATCCCTTCAATCTGTGAAGGCATGGTTCAAATTGTCAGACCAACTCCCCATGTGGGTTCCGCCTTTGCTATTTTGGCCCAGACAAAATTCATGCATCACATGCTCCGCAGAAAATGTACGCGGGAACAAGGCGATAAATATATCTTCCTTTGATCTTTCACTACAAAATACATAGTAAATTGTTCGCAGCCATGGATTCTTATTCTTTAAAAATCACCAAACAGTAGATAATAATCAAGCATAACCGATACAATATCCTCACAAAGGAGCAGTGGAAAGATATGAGGAAATTTACCTGTTACCGAAAGCCATTTCTGCTCCAAAACACTTCGACTTGTCAGCCTTTTCAAACTCTATCCGCACCCCACCAATAATTTGTGAGGACCCAGGCCAACAGTTATCTTCTATGTGTCTTTTCCGTTGCATTTCCCCCACTCACTGCGTCTCTGTCACAAACAATAACTGCTCCCTAGCAAGTTTGTTGAGGAAGCATTTAAGCATTCAGGAAAACAAAACAAAAGAAAAGAAAAGTGTTTTTATTTCTAATGGCTGTCATTGTTCATGGGACCAGGTTCCCCTGTCTACAGCTACTGAGTCCAATGAATAAAATTCAGTTCTTTAACGTTGTCAGATCCAAAGATTGCTGAAGTGAATACTGATAAATGAAAAGTTGCACCTTTTATATGAGTAAAACAAACAACTTCCTGCCACCACTCAGTCCATATTCAATCAAATTAACAAACTCCTAAATTGTTTTCTACCTTATATTAACCGATAACAACAATAAGAATAGATAAATAATAGAAAGACTAACCAATACCAGTTTTGTTCTATGACTTCGTTGTTCCAAGATAATTACTGCAGACTACGGCTTTTTGACAAACAGTTGATCTACAATAGTTGAAACAGTACCACCTGCCACCATAAATCTGAGAGGAACTATACGGCACGACCAAGAAGACGCACGAAGCACACGACAACACACAGTGCCATTGTGGTGGGACCCACGCTGACACATGTGGGACCCACCACAATAGACACGGTCGTGCGGGTCGTGCACCGTTCTTTGTCGTGCCATATATCAATTTTGCATAAATCTTATCCTAATCCTAGCAATAAATTATATTGTCAGCTATCGAACAGTATGACAAACAAGAATCAAATTGGATTAATTTCTGTGATGAATATGTATTAAAAGCGATGATTAATCAAGAGTTGGAAAATTCTCCAAAACACAACTTCAAATCTAATCAACAAGTCAAATATATAAACCCCGCGTGCTACACTTGACTCTGTCCATTCCATTGTTTCACCTTTACGCCATCAAATTCAAATAAATGTGCGTAACTCGACTTTCTGTACTTGTAACGCTAATTCGCAACCGTAGGACGGGCCCATTACAAACCCACCCTAAATCCTACAAATAGAGAGTTAAAACTTTCCTGTTAAATTGCCATGATCCATCCATCGACGACGAAGGGGGCGCGTGCGGGTATAGTTGATCGATTCGGATTCTGATTACGATTTAAGGTTATGTTTTGGGCAAATTTTTTGAGTTGTTAATTGGCTTATAAGATATATAAGTTAAAAATAATTATTTTATGCATTACACTCTCTACTATTTCTTTTATAAGTTACAAATAATTATCGAATAAACTTCTACTAATTTTTATTTTTAGAATCTACACATTTATAAAAATAATTACATCATTACGAATTTTCATTTCATTTAAAAAAATAAGTCTACCGATTTTGAAATTAAATTAAATTTATAAATAATTTTTTTGTTTAGACAAATTTATAAATAATTTAAATGAAAGTTATTTTCATAATCTATTAATAATTTAAATTTTATTTCAAATAAAGGAATATTACGCATACTTAATTTTATAAGCGCCGCAAAACGACATCATTTTATTTAAAAAACATACTTTATGACACAAAAAGACGTTGTATATCGCTTACTTAATTTTGCATGAATAATTAAGTACGTCTACCATTTTACTTAAAATAATTACTTACACAAAACATCAATAGTTCTAAAAATAATAACGATTAGTTGAATAAGTAGAAAAAAATTTGGGCAAAATAATAACAATAAGTTGAATGGGTAGAAGAAAATTTAACCACGAAATTTATACAGGGTCTGTTTAGTACAAAAAAATTATTACATTTTTTTGGATCATGCAGTTGACTTGGAGAAAAATGTGTATTTCCAACAAAATTAGGATATTTTTTGGGTGAAATTAAGATTTTACTTTCATCCTCATAATAGAAAAAATAAATATTATTAAGCGTCAGCGCCCAACGCAAGTTGGGAGGCCAACTTAACACAAAGGAAAATGCTATTTGTACACACTTTTTGGACACTATTGGTTGACATTGTGATGTGACAACAATCACAACCACAATTAAAAGAAAATGAATAATATAACATGTGGTTGTGATGTTTGTCACATAACAATGTCAATGAATTGTGTCAATAAAGCGTGTACAAGTAGCATTGCTCTAACACAAAACGACGTCTTCGGAAAAGTCCCAAAACTTTTTAGAAGATGCTTTGTGATTGGTTGGAGAAGAAGTGTGTGCGTTTAGGACTTTTTTTTCTCTTTTTTCCTACTATTATTTTATTATATTCAGTTTCTCTCCACTGCTATTTTAAAAATCAAATTTATCCTGTGAATTGCTTATCGTTCATCGAAATGGATGCTGCCATAATTAGCAGCGTGTCATGTGATTCGATTAGAAATGTAATTTGATATGGTTTCGATACCAATTTATCGATAGCGGGTAATTTTACACACCAGTAGCTTCAGTCACGGATAAGACTAGTAACATTAATTTAGTTACGTGTTCGTTTTTAATTTTATTTTTTATTCTCAGATACTCAGTCATACTATGTTCAAGTAGTTTATTGTGTCAAAGAGGTGTTGACCTAGTGGTTCTGAGAGCGACAATTGAACTCAAAGGTCATGGGTTTAAATCCCCTTTGCGGCATAAGCCTGCCACATATGACTTGCCAATTGTGGTTTACCTCCTTATCATGGTTTGTAGGCTATTGTAGTAGGACGTGGGGTTTAACTACTTCGATAGAGTTCCATCCGTTATAAAAAAAGATGGATAGTGAGGGACATACTTCGTTAGCCAATGGAAAGAAGTAGCAGCATAAGTGAAAGGAGGACTGAAATCTATTTTCAAATGCATTTCATTCAAGGTCAACCGTATAAGCTGAATACCATAGCAGATATGAGCACGAGACTAAGTGAAATTCATAGCAACTCACTGACATCCATGTTCGCAGACTTACAAATCAAAAATGTGGTTATGAACTACAAAGGAAACAAGAGTCCTAGACCTAATGGAATTGAATTTGCATTTAAACATAAGTTCTAGGACACAATTGGTCTGGATTACAAAGCTTTCATTTATGAGTTTTATGAAATAGGAAAGTTAACTCCAAAGCTGAATGCATCTTTTACAACACTTGTTGCAAAAGCGGATTAGCCAATAGAACCTAATTATTTCAGGCCTATCTCTTTGATTAGCATTGCCTCTAAAGTGCTCGCAAAATTTCTAGCCAACCGGCGAAGGGAGATGATCCCTACGGTGATCTCAAAGAGCGTTTGAAAAAAAAAAGAGATCATTTGACTTTGTGGATTGGATGTTCTAATTAGATATAATGGAGAAAATGGGATTTCCAAATAAATGGAGGGAATGGATCTTTGAATGTGTCTCTTCATCCTCGATATCTATTTTGGACAACGGAAGTCCTATGGAGGAGCTCAAGACACAAAAGAAACTTGGACAAGAAGACCCATTATCTCCTCATCTGTTTCTAATTATTGTGGAAGCTCTGCATTGGATATTGAAGAAAGCGAATGCTCTAAATTTGTATCATGGATATGATATGAGCGAATTTCCTATATTTCACTCCAATATGTGGATGATACCCTCATATTTGTAGATGGAATTATACAAAAATGTCCAGGTAACACTCACTGGCATGCCTAGAATTGCTTACGAGCCTCAAGGTTAACTATGGGAAAAGTAGGCTATCTGGGATTAATATTCCTACAGAGGAGCTAAACCTGTTTGCTGATATGCTAGGGTATCCCCTCCACATATTTGGGGCAGCCTATCTGAGAAAATCCCTCAAGATGTAAGTTATGGAAGCCCATGACAGACACGATTCAAAGAAGTGTTGTGCTTATAAAAAGTGTCCTCATAAGTCTCACAATGTACTATTTCTCCACTTATGAAGCACCTAAGACAGTGATCCAAATATCGAGGAAGATGTTTGACAAGTTTCTGTGGGGAGGTACGCAACAACATGGCAGAATGATTCAATGGATTATTTGGAAGGATATATGCAGAGATATTGAGAAAGGTGGGCTAGGAATAAAAGACTTCCTGTTTAATGATGCCCTAATGGACAAGTGTAGATGGAAATTGATGAACAATGTTGATGATAGCCCCCAGAAACAGATTATGGAAATAAAATATGGTGATTCATATAGGGTTACCCTATATGAAGGAAACATGCATCAACTAACATACTACTCTACTTGGTGGACTACCTTGATAACTTTGATCCCAAAAAAGGGATATTTGAGATGACTATGATATATACTTTTGGGAAGATGTGTGGAATGAAAGTTATCGATTATGTCATCTCTTACCTACTTTCAGGGTTGGCAAAAAAAATTCGGGTCCGCCCAGACCCGACCTGATCAAACCAGACCCACAATCATAATATATATATTTTATTCTATATACCTTATTAGTATATGTAGGTTTTTTATTCTCCTTTCATCAACACAGCGCCGCAAGAGAGGAATAGGAGAAGCCCAATAATATTTTGCAACCAGGAAACTGGATAGACAAAATGATAAAGGATTCTCATAACTTGGTTATATGTACTGTTCACACGTATTACATACCCACAATAGGAGGAGAAGTGTTCCGCATTCATAATCTCTTCCAACAATTTTTCTTGTGTTGCCCGGAAGATTGAATTTGTACAGGTAATAGAATCATGAGTTTCTCCTAAATTTCACTATTCTACAATCAATTTGCTCTGACTCTTCAATTGTTGTTGGAAATCCATGTTCCCACATGATAGCCTGTGTTGCATATTTGATTTTGCCCTTGGAATTCACTTCACTCAATTTATATGCGTATTGTTTTTAGTTGTTTCCCGTTTGTGAGGATGATAATTTTTGGATTTATTAATTGATTGGAATTTTAATTTAATGAATTTTTTTGTATTGTTTAATATTGTATTTGTAGGTTGAGTCAAAATGAATGAAGAAACACAATCAATTCTAACTATCGATTAGAATGTTCAGCTATGATGGATGAAGAGGAAAATGATTTGCATAGTACTAATATGAGTAGAAAGCGTAAGTAAGTCTCAAGTATATGGCTCTACTTTACAATGGTAAAAGAAAAAGATGGAAAGTTAAAGGCGGAGTGCAACCATTGTAAGAAAAAGTTTGCTGAGAGTGAAAATGTCGGAACAAGTCATTTGAGGAAGCACCTAAAACGATGTCCTAAAAGAAGTGTACTTGATTCTAAGCAAATGTTATTATCAGCCTCGAAGTCCAACAAAGATAAAGATGAGTTGGATTTTTACAATTTTGATCAACAAGTTTCTCGTAACGCACTTGTGAAGATGATAGTTCAGCATGAGTATCCTCTTTTGATGGTTGATCATGAAGGGTTCAAGACTTTTGTGACCACTTTGAACCCATGCTTCAAAATGGTGATGTGAAACACAATCAAGAGTGATATTTTTGCATTGTACGATAAATTAAGAAGTGACATAATGGAAAGGTTGAACAAAAATGAAGGCTGGGTTGCCATCACAATCGATATGCGGACTTCTAATAAGAAGAAATGATACATGACCATCACTGCCCACTTCATTGATGATTATTGTACAATGAATAATTATATCATAAGGTTTATTTTCATTTTACCACATTAATTTATTCTTTGTTCTTAATATTTGCATAATTTTATTTATCGTGTTATTATATTAACAGGTTTGCTTATGTGCCTTGTCCACATACTGCTAAGGTTCTTCATGATGCATTATTTAATTGCTTGTTGGAATGGAATTTAGATACAAAATTATTTACTGTCGCAGTAGATAATTGTACTACAAATGACATAATGATGAATTTATTATTGGAGGGGATGAAAAGATTGCATGTAGGCTCTTTGATTTCATAAATAGAATAATATTGTTTCCTTGTTAGATTTCAACATATATTGTCATTGCTAAATTAATTAGGTAATAAGCTCCAACCTGATTGTAGAACTTGTTAGAATTCAACTTATTTGATATTGTTTATTGCTTTGGAGTATAAAACAGTATTTACTAGATTGGTGCACCGCGATAAAAAAATTTATTGTGCTCCAGCTGAGGATAATTGGAGCAAAGTTCAGGACATGTGTGAGAGGTTGAGAATCATTTATCGTCCAACTAATATTTTCTCAGGTATAAAATATTATACTCTAAATTTATTTTTCAATTATATTTGTAAAATTATGAATGATTTGAAAACATGGCATCATTCTCAAGCACAAAATATCTACACTGAACATATATTTCCCCAAAATTTGTGTGATTATGATTACTTTGAAGGCATGACATCATTCTAGTGATATCGTGATTGAGGTTATGGCACAATAGATGATTAGTAAGTTCAATAAATATTGGAAGAATGTGTACTGTACAATGGGTGTAGCATCGTACTTGATCCGAGGTATAAAGATAAACTCTTGAAATATTATTTCCTGAATATCTTTAAGGCGAATAAGGAAAAGAAGATTGCTGAGGTAGATGAGGCAATTGATGCATGTCGTATGCTCTTCCCAATGTATGACAACGTGAGGAGCATAGCAACACCAATGTTATTGGAAATGTTGGTAAATTTGTTTTGAGTGGGGATATGGAGTTGGATCTTGCCGAATTTGATCAGTACGAGGAGCCTGAGGACATAGAGAAGAAGGTGATATCGGACTTGTATTTTTACTTGAGTGAGAAAAAAGTACCAGATTATGTTGGTTTTGATGTTTTGGATTGGTGAAAGTCAAATGAGGGTAAGTTTCTTATTTTATCGAAGCTTGGAAATGACCTACTAACTATTTAAGTTTTTACAATTGCTTCGGAGTCTTCTTTTAGTATGTGTGGATGCATCATTACTCTGCAACGTTATAGACTCCATAGCACTACGGTAGAGGTCTTGATGTGTACTCAAAGCTGATTGAAGTTGAAAGGTAATTATTTGAATGTTATGTTATCAGAGCTGTTCCTGTGCACAACCCTTGCGTGCTCAACTCCGTACTCAACTCACACTTCCCACCACCTATCGTTGAAATTAGTTGCACCATTGAAAAGACCATGCATAGGAGATCAAAAGCCTCATGTTTTGCTAAAACTCTATTAAGGACTACTTAATCCAAGAGGAAATGATTTTTGAAATTTCAGGCGATGCAGTCGCCGGAACCACACCGGAACATGGGACTTTTGATCTCCAACTTATCAATGGTGCAACCAATTTCGACGATGGGTGGTGGAAAGTGTGAGCTGAGTACAGAGTTGAGCATATAAGACTGTGCCCAGGATCCTTCCTATTTATGTTATATCATAAGATTTATATTATAAATTTATAGAAATTTTTGTATACACAGTGCTTGTGTGCACAATGGTGCACAAAATTGTGATTCCGGCTACGAACATTAAAATTGGTCATACTATTGGAAAACTTATGCACAAGAGATCAAAATCCGTATGCTTTGGTGTAGTGCCAGAGACTTCATCGCTGGAAATTTCTAAAATCCTTTTCCCTTAGGTTAAGTAGTCCTTGAGTTTTAAAAATTTCCGGCGACGAAACCACCGGGAATGCACCAAAGCATAGGAGTTTTGATGTTTTGTGCATACGCTTTCTAACGGTATGACCAATTTCAATGTTCGTAGCCGGAATTGCAACTTTGTGTACCAATGTGTACATAACCATTGTGTATACAAAAATTCCTGTATAAATTTATATTTATTATATCTCGAGCTTTAAATTTAGGAAATAATATGAGTTATCTCGAGATTATTTTTGAAGATTTAGATAATGAAAATGAGTGCCTATAAAAAAGATGATGAAGATGAGTTCCATTGAGATGTTTGAATAAGTTTTATTACCTAAACATTATTGATTTATGTTGTCATTTATAATTTCGTTATGTAAATTTGGCTTATTTAATTATACTCATTTATGTTACTGACATTAAATTGATAACAAAAATTTTATCAGTTTTATTTTTTTATTTTTGTTTAAAATTGCCCGACCCAGACCCGGAGCTCACGGGTATGGGTCAGGTCCGGGCTTGGGTCCAGACTAGGGATGACAATTTTGTCCCGCCCCGGCAAGGCGATCCGGACCCGCCCCGTGGACGAGTCCGGGGCGAGTTCGGGGTAGGGGTTGGAGATCCGTCCCGGACTCGCCCTGCACATTTTTATTTATATTTATATATTTTTTAATCTTATTATTTTATTTATAACTATAGTTTAATTGTTTTAAATTT
>JAOYMZ010073435.1:0-12000 GCA_025802335.1 Pinguicula primuliflora | reverse complement strand
GGTTTCTACGGCATAATACGATTCTTCCATCCCGTTCGTTTTCCATCCTACGGATTCCTACGAGAACAAGTTCCCAACTCCGCGTTTATAATTCCGCACGCATAAGGATTCACATCATCATACCTATAAAAGTCTTTGCAATCCCTTAAATTAAGGGATTGCATGACTTCTTTTCTATCCTACCATGACTTCTATGTCATGGTAGGGTAGATGCATTGATGTCAAACATCAATGCATTATACGTGACATTATTATTTCTAATAGAAATCAATCACACCGTAGTCTGATATGATAAATCTCTCACAAACTCAAATGTTAACAAAGATAGGTTGCTTTGTTTTGTGATTGTTTATTAGCAAGAATTTAGTGGATTTTGTAAAATTATCTCACTAAATTCCTTGTTTTGTAGGTATAATGGGCTGGGAAACATTTTTTATTTTATTAGAGAAAATATGGAATAATATGAGACAATGTTTCTCATTTAAGAAGGATGACATTTAGTGAGATAATTTAAATTTCTTGTTAAAATTATTAATTTGTCCCTCCTTACAAAACAATTGAAGTAATTATAAAAAAAATTATAAATTTCGACTTCATTCGAATGAATGTCCAAAAAATATTTATAAATAATATTTTTATATTTGTAATATATATAATTTTTTTAGATTTTTTATTTTTTAACATATTTTTTCTCAACTTTTTTATTAGAATTGCGGGTTTTGAGTACTTCATATCTAAAATTAAATGTATTATTTATTTATTTTATTAAGATGTTTGATTACACTGATATTTCGAATCGAAATTTTAGCTATAAACTCGAACCTTTATCCTAATATTTTTGGGTACAGATTTTATTATACAAATCTGGAAAATGTACATGATACCCGTCAGATGTCAGATTCATGTATTCCAAATTTGACGGAAAATATAAGCATCCATATTTGCGTGTTCGATGAAGAATTGACGAAAAAATTAATTTAAATTTATTTTAAGTTTATTAACTTAATAAAAAAAATAAAGGACAAATTAGTAAATTCACATAAATTTTAAAATGCTTACATGAAATCATCTTGAGTACTAAACATTGGATTTTAAAATCTTAGCATATCCTGACATGTTAAAATCACATGTATTCGTGCGTACTAAATACAGGATAAAGTGTTTAATATCACTAAATCTCATTCTGCTATATTCAAGTTATCCTATCTACTAAATAGATCCCGTTGAAACTTGGATAGGAGACCATAATATTGTCATGCCCGTGATGCTTGAAACATCATAGGCCGGCATATGAATGCATGGTAGCTTGCCAAAGTGTTGTCTGCATTGATGCCTTTGATTGTCCCACCACTAATGTAATATAATAATCAAATGAAAAGTAATAAAAAAAGGAGCAATGCTACTTGTACACTCTTTATTGACACCATTCATTGACATTGTGATGTGACAACCATCACAACCACCTGTTATATTATTTATTTTCTTTAATTGTGGTTGTGATTGTTGCCACATCACAATGTCAATCAATAGTGTCAAAAAGTGTGTACAAATAGCATTTTCCTAAAAAAAAGTTAGTTTCACATTTCTGCACACCAAACAGATCGGACGGCTGCACAGAAAAAGGAGGGACGGACAGGATACTTGCACACAAAACTGCCAGGTCAGTAAATGTGGTTGTGTTTTGTGAAGAATTTTTGCTCTATTCTGGTCGTTTACTTCCCTTCATTGTAATATAGATCACCAACATACCGTTTGGCACATGCGGCAACTTTTATTCTGCATAAAAAAATACACCTACATCCAAAAGTATCCTAAATGCAACAACGAAGTATTTTGAAGTATAAAGACAACAAAAACACGGCAACATCCAAAAGTGAAGCAAGAATGCATAAGGATCTAACTAGTTAGGACTATGGGTAAGATTATGGTTTTAATGAGCACAGCTCACCTTTTTAATTAAATTAGTTCACATACGCGCACCTGCACACACGAGACCCGAGCCCGGAGTAAGGCCGAGACAATTTTCTAGCATGGTATCTGAGCGGTCGATTTGAGACCCGAGTTTGGTTTTGGATGGGAGTCCGGAGTGATTGGTCCCATGAATGGGGGGCCATGAGGGTTTGGTCCAATTTGAGCATTATTTCAGAAAGTCTCGATGATTATTTCTGAGGCCCTCATAATTGATTACATGAAAATCTCGAGCATTGATCTCATAATGGGAATTGACCCGATTGAGCATTATCTGTGTGATAGTCTAAATTTAATTGGTTTTACCTAGTTGGACTTGAGGGAGAGTGTTGAAATAATTTGTCCCACACCGGTTAGACAAATCACAATGGACTAATATAAATATAATTGTGGACTACAATACATCACATGTACTTATGGTTTCAATGGGGAAGCCTAACTTCCTAATTAAATTAATCTACCTTCCAAACTAAATTAATCCGCACACAGGTTCACATGAAATCCAAATCCATATAGGGGTATCAATTTCACAAATAAATATAAATTAATTTAAATAAAGTTATAGACTACAATAAATCTCCATAACCTAATGATTTGACAGAGAGAGTGTCTATTTTATTTTATAACAATATAAATCACACGGCAGCAAACACAAATTACCTGAAAATGATAGATGAGTCGCCTATTATTTTTGGCTGAAAATAGAAAAAATTTTGATCTTAATCTTTTCTAGCCCGCCAGGCCCTACATTCTCCCGTCTCTCTTTCTGTTGTACTGGTTAAAATTTTCTAATGACAAATTTACCACAAAATGGACGGAAAAGGGAAAACGAGTGGGAGGAGGGAGGAACATTTTCTCGAACTCTTCTTCTCCCATCTCTCGAAATCACCCTGGTTTCAGTTTTCCCAAGATGAATGATCTTCTGACGGTAATTATCTTGATGATCATATCGCATTTGAATTGTTATGTGGGATAATTTTTCATCTTTGATTCTGAGAAAGCTGATTGTGGAGCATTTAGGTGCTGAAAAAGACAATAATTTGCATATGATTATTGTTTTGGTCGCTATGGTATTTTTGTATATTCCTATCCTCCACTAATGTGGTTATGCAAAACGCCCCCCTCATGAACCTGCAATACTTGGGTTCGCGATCGTGGCCCAGACGAATACCTTGTGATATTCAACCTGCCCCCTCTTACTAAGACTTAAGTAGAGGTCCTTTACACTAACCCGTCTGAGTTAATTTGCATATGATTATTGCCTGCAATGGTCATGCATGCATACGCGTAAACGGTATTCTTTTAATGCCGGACTCTTGATCATTTTGGTTGAGTGGTTCAATGAGAAACTTGGGTTTGGGTGTATTCTGCTTGGAGGGCTTTCCTGTAATGTCGAGGAGCCTTTTTTCAAGCTGCTTTTAGCTCCAAGCATTCTTCAAGGAGTTTTCATATCTACTAATTACAAATCGTTGCCAACCTCATTTTTCAGGGTTCTTTTGTGATCCCTAGGGGTCAAAGCAGTCGCAGTGAAAACAATGAAATGGGATTGCGGCAAACTATGAATTCTGGTGAATTAGGCCTGGAAAATTTCTTCAAGCAGGTGGCTTTATCTTAGCATTGAAAAATGTTTCTTCAATGTTCTTATTAGATTTAATTATCTTTTCAACCTGAAGGACTCCTTGGTCTGTTTCTTCATTGTTACCGCGAAAAGCATTACCATGGGATGTTTTACAAGTAAATTGTTGTTTTGAAGGTTCAAGAGATTGATAAACAGTATGACAAACTCAACCCTCTCCTGAGAAAACTACAGGTACGAGACTCAGTTCTGTGTACACAAGTTATCTTTCTGCTCCTTATAAGCCTTAAATTTGTCCACTTCCAATGATTGAAGATGAGCATTAATATGAAATCTGTGCGCTGCAGGATTCTCGTGATGAATCAACGGCTGTCACCAATGCTGCTGCTATGAAAGGTAGATCGGCACTACATTACTAGATGTAGTAACCAAGCGAAATTTTGCCCCTTGTTATTATTATTATTATTTTTTAATAATTTGTGGTATCCATTTCATTCCGAGTTGTGCAAGGTGGCCTCCGCACGAATCGGGTCAAACTCGGGCCCATACCCGCGGTCGTGACCCACACGAATTTCCTGTTACCAGTGGGATTCCCCACCTCTTACCTTGAGAGACTTAGTGGAAGTTCTCCACCACTAGGCTAACCCTCTGAGTTTTTGCCCTTGTTATAATTGATTTTTCTAATCATCTTCAAAACAATAGTTGGAAACTGCAATCATCTAGGTCGCTTAGGCACTGAGCGGTCCCACTTACATTTGTCCGAATACCCGCTTAAACCGTTTATATTCGTCTACCGCTTTCTTGAACATTGGTTGAAACTTTTCTTAGTTTTCTTTATTTTGGGTTTCTAAATTTCTGTGATCTTTTATTATCCCTATTGTCCAATATTTGTATGCCTGCTTAAAGTTCTCTACTGACTGAAGAATTTTATTCCGCATATCCTATCAAGGACTTGAGTTGAGAGTAGTCCATGTCTCATTATCTTTCTATGTTATGTTCATTTTGCAGCAATCAAAAAGAGAATGGAGAAGGACGTTGATGAAGTTGGAAAAATCGCCCGTTCTATGAAGGCCAAAATTGAGGAACTTGACAGAGAGGTGAGACAATATTTGCCGTTGTAATATGGGCATTTCTTATTACGGTGATTGTTATATTTTGCTCTTCGCCCAGAATTTAGCCAATAGACAGAAACCCGGTTGTGGAAAGGGATCGGGCATAGACAGATCAAGAACAGCAACAACATTGTAAAACACTCCCTTTACGACTTCATGTTATGGTAAACAGTAAACGATTTTACAACCCAGGGCCCCAATCCTTCGAGATTATGCTTGCAGGGCTTTGAAGAAGAAGTTCAAAGACAAGATGTCTGAATTTCAGGTGATTGAGTTCCACGTACATACAGTTTCTTTGAAGTGTAATCCTTTATGATGCTCATAAGTTCCTGCTATGTTCTTGTAGACTTTACGAGCAAATATACACCAAGAATACCGTGAAGTTGTCGAAAGACGCATATTTACAGGTGAAAACGAATTAATTGTTCAAACAACTCGAGTTCTTGCTACTGTTGCAACGAGAAAACGCCTACGGCGTTTTCAGGCTGGGCGGCCACCCAGGTGCACTGGACGCCGGCTGGGCAGTTCTTCCTTGCAGCTGAGCGCTGCTTAGGCGGTTTCTGGGCTCCGGCCGCCCTGCTTCTGTTTCCCGACTTCTCGAACACTGGTTGCAACAGATATCCTAGTACCCACAATTTTC
Organism: Pinguicula primuliflora; assembly: GCA_025802335.1. Lineage (NCBI taxonomy): Eukaryota > Viridiplantae > Streptophyta > Magnoliopsida > Lamiales > Lentibulariaceae > Pinguicula > Pinguicula primuliflora. The sequence continues at coordinate 6,704 of JAOYMZ010073435.1, read as the reverse complement.
CTTGTTTGCTTTTCAGTGACTGGAACTCGGCCTGATGAAGATGTAGGTGCTTTTCTCAAGTCCAAAACTGGATACTTTTGATACACATTATTCTACTTACTGAACCATTTTCACCAGACAATTGATCAAATGATAGCAACCGGGGATAGTGAGCAGATCTTTGAGAAAGCAATCAGAGAACAAGGCAGAGGCCAGGTCTCATCACTTATCCTTCCAGATTTTCGTGTGCCGTTTTCTAGCATCATCACCCTTGGTTCTGATTTCCACTGAGAAAATTGTGTTCTTTTGCAGATAATGGACACACTCGCAGAAATCCACGAGAGACGCGATGCTGTTCTAGAATTGGAGAGAAAGCTTCTTGAGCTGCAACAGGTACAATGCAATCCCCAGTTACTGTACAATGTGATCATCCTATTGACAACAGAACATTTTATTTTTCCCACAGATATTCTTGGACTTGGCAGTACTTGTAGATGCTCAGGGGGACATGCTTGATAACATAGAATCACAGGTGAACTCAAACTCTGGCTGAGATATGCAACAGTGCTCCTTATGGCCCTAACTTTATCGACTTGATCAGGTTTCGTTGGCTGTCGACCACATACAATCTGGAAACAAAGCCCTTCAGAAGGCCAAGAATTCTCAGAAGAACTCGAGGAAATGGATGTGCATTGCAGTCCTCATACTTCTTGTTGTCGTAATAATAATCGTTGTTGGTGTGCTTAAACCATGGCAGAGCCAAAATGGCGCCTAGCCATCTGATATTCCCTTTACACATACACCTCTTTAACCGCGAGACGATAGAGCACCGGTGGGTGACGCTAACCCTCTTGATTCTGCCATTTTTTCTTCATATTCATTCATTGCATTAGCCAGTAAAGAGAGCTACAGTAGCTACTTAGTATGCCAGAATCTTTGCCGAACTTGAACGAAGCCATAATTCATACATCACCATGTAAAACGCATCAAAATCAACGGGAGAAAGATGCCACTGGAAATGCTTCCTCACCCTCAACACATTCTCTTGCAAAACAGAGTATTGCTCATCAGTTATCCCTGCAAGGATTTTCTTCAGAAGAGGGATATCTAAAGTAGCAACGACAATCGCAAAACTTTTCCAATCGAGTATATCTTCAAAAGGGAGATCGTAATGTGTGGCGATTATTACAGGAACACAACCGTAGTACAGAGCGTCACCTATACGAGCAGTGTTCACCTCGAAACCTTTGACATGAAGGCAGAACTTGCTTCTGAGAAGAAGCTCGGAGTACGATGTTCCCATGTATCCGACGTTGACAGATATGTCAGAATCATTCGCCCATTCTTGAAGAAGCTTTTCCCGCACCGGTGAGTTGATCGACCCAGCGAAGAAGGCCAGATTTGACCTAAATTGGAAAATTGCAGTGATTGATTGATTGATTGATTAAATCATCTGTGAATCGATATTTCGCACGAAATGAACTCACCTTCGACCTGCCAGATTTGGGGGTTCGCCTTCGCGTTGTCTGGGCCAGATCTGTGGCAGAGATGCATCTTTATGAGCAACATAAGTAGACAAATAATAGCTCGAAGAGCATACGATTTGGATAGCGTTTGTTCGAACTTCAACAGCTTTCTCCATGGCGGAGCGGCCGACGGAATGGCAGGCGACGTAGAAATGATCGGCGCCGCCAGTTCGATTCCAGTAAGAGTAGAAATGGGTGATGTTGAAGATGTAATCTCTGACGAAATTTTGGATCCCATCGACTCCTACTCGTGGGTCGTGCCTCAATCTGGCAATTGAAAAAGGCAAGAAGAAGAGGTCCGCCATGGTAGGTTCCTTGGTCATGAAATGACTGCTCAGAAGAACCTTCTTGAAGTAGCTCTCGCTGGCGTAGTTCCCACTGGGCTCGAAATCGACGGGCAAGAGCACGTTGGCGAATGGATCATCTCGTCTGTGTGGATAAACAAAAACCTTCAAACTTGCTTTCATGGCCTTGTAGTTCTCAAGGAAGACATCGGCATCGTGGAACAGCTCCTTGTCGCGACAGCATATACCTGAAATTACAGACACAAATGATACAAACGAAAAAGGCCGAAAAGGGGTAATTGGTAAAGCTGTTAATTGTATTGTATACCATGTGCCCCCATTTTTGGTTTGGATGTGCTGTTATCCTCCACACGCTCCTCAAGATCACCACCCCTTTTCGGAAAATGAGGAACTTGCCTCAAACCGGGGGGTTTCAAATGATTTGCAGAATCACCATTTTCTAAGTGGGGATGGCGCGGAAGGACGAAGAGATTACAGGTGGAGTATATGTACAGCAGAATGAGGAAACAAGAGGCGACGGCCAAGGCGGAGGGCATAAAATGAAATAACAAATTGATCCCATGTGGCGCGTGGCTTTGACCACGGCAGCGCGTGATGTGAATGTGGAAGAGGGGAACTGAAGAAGATGTCATGAATGGAGGAGCATCACCGACGCTTGCAAGTAGCTTCGAACAATCCGCAGCATAACGTGTATGGATGTGGTACTGACTACTGACCGACGGCAATGGGGGCATTAAATGAAAACGGGATGAGCCGTTGCGGCGACATTACTATAATTTAACACTTACCCTTGTCGTCAGGAAAACAAACATCACTGAAGAAGCTTCAAACCAAACTGAAGGAAATCAGTCGAGACGAACGTATTTCACCTACACGCACGCATCCTACTGATACATTTTATTTTAACATTATCATTAAATACACAAATGTGCTACCATTATGTCACTTTTTTTTCTATTTTTTTTCTTTTTCTCACATTATTATAATGGTGCTACATGTGTGTGCTTAGTGTTAGTGTTAAGAAAAAAATGTATGAATAGCATTATTCTTTCACGAAAGACAACGTTTTTTTTACAATAATACTAGGTGTATCGTAAAGATGTACAAAATTTCAATACACATCCATTTTGGTGAATTTTTAGCCAATGTAATAAAAAAATAAAATCGATTCTGAAATTCGAAAAACATATCCTATTGGTGTTCTTAAAATGCTTATTTAATAGGGTTTTAATCTTTTTGATGGCAAAGCCATCGAAACCGAAATGCATGACCGGTTCCAGCATCAACGAGAGGATTACAGAACCAGTCTTATTTTTTATTTCGGTGACCGAAATTTCACCAAAATAGATATGTACCAAAATTCTGAACAAAATTTTTCGATACACCTAATAACTCTCTTTTTTTGACGATAATCTAAATCGCCAGAAGGATAATAATAGATTGAATAATGAAAATTCAAAAGAGTTAATAAAAATATTAATTTAAAATATGAAAAGGATAAAAATAAATTGTTTTTTGAATTTTCATCATAGTTTTAATTTTATTAGGCCAAAGTCTCCGAAAATAAAATTTATATTGGATATTCCGCAACCAATTTATTTTTATATACGGGATGATTCTGCCTCAGTTTTTTGCTCTATATCCAGATTTAATCAACAACAAAATCTCTCCTCCTCCAACAAAACCACTTCCTCTTCAACAAAATCACTTCGTCTCCAACAAAACCACTTCTACTCCAATAAAAACTCTCCTCCTCCAACATCTTCGTCTTCCAAGGCAGAACATCTCCGTTGTTGAGTTCAATAGCCGGAAGTGAGTACATCATTGTTTGGCTGCTACGGAGAAACAATGGTGGTCGAAAGAGAATATACACACTTCTTGAAGAATTTGTGGAGCAAGAACAGAACTTTATGGGCAAATTAGAATTCAACCTTCTGGAATTCCCAAACAGAAATGTGGACTTTGTATTTTCACTGGAGATTTTTTTCACTGAGATGAAAATCTACTACCAGATATTAACATTTGTGGGGTTTCGTTTTGTGAGATGGAATCATTCAGTGGCTTCTCCATACTTAAAATCTGAATGTTTCCAAGTAACACAATAAAATTTGAGATTTTCCCATCGACTCCCAGAACTTCGTATAGCATCTCCATAGTCGCTAAGCTGTAGAAGGCCACCATTCTGGCAGTGACCGCTGCAATGGCAATTTTTCGAACATGAACCCTCAATCCGACAACGTGTGTAAGATGAAGGATTGGCTTCAAATCTGGGCCACTAGATATAATGAGATGAGCGGACCAGATTTGAGGGCAAATAGTGAGGGCAAACACTGAGGGGTACGGAACCGTCCCGTATATAAAATAGGTATATAATTTAACAAAACACAAGCTAGCTTAGTGATAAGGCTAGTGGTTGAAGTAGGTGAGAGGAGAGAGACAGGGTGTCAAGTTCGAATCCCATGTGCCACAAAATTTTTGCTGGCCATTTAGCCGGATTCCTATATAAGTGATGTTTCCATACATTACCAAAAAAACTTAGAATGACAAGATGACTTTATAAACATTATGATACACATATCATATTATGATACCATGGTTTGCAGGCTATTGCGGTAGGGTGTTGGGTTTATCTACCGGTAGGGTTTACCTACCGGTAGGATTTACCTACCGGTAGGGTTCCCTACGTTAAAAAAAACATATAATATTAGCGACAATCTCAATCGGTAAACTTGTGTATTAATTATACTTTTTCAACACTTAATATTTATCCTATTTAGGGTTGCCCAAATAACCCGCAGGTATTGGGTTACTCGGACCCGACCCGGTACCCGTCGTCTACCAGGTACCAAAATTCGGGCCTAAAAAAACTTGCCATGTATTAAAAAAAGAATAGTTTAAAAAAATTTAAAAAAAATCAAACAGGGTATTGCTCGTACCCGGTACCCGAACCCGAGTACGGGTAGTAATTTTTACTACCCGATTTTTTGGTTCAGGTCTAGGTATTGTGATACCCGAACCCAAAATTCGGTTGGGCAGCCCTAATCCTATTTATTGAAATTTAAATAAAATTTTAATCTATACTTTTTTTGTATAAAGTATTGAAATTAAAATTCCATTCCATTAAAAATCAATAAATTTTTAATGGATTAGATCAAAAAATCCTCCACCTTATAAATATTTTTATCTTATTTTTTTATTAATGATCAAATTGCCCTTTATTCCTTTTAATGATATTTTACGTAAACCTGAAATAAAAAATAATTGAACATACTTTCTCTCCGTTAATGATCTTCTACGTAAACCTGAGATAACAATAATCTTCGTAATGATTTGGATGAGCCCGCATGGAAGGTCTTTTGGTAATTAGTATAAAAATAATAAGATAAAAAATATTTATGGGGTGAAAGGTCTTTTTTATGAAAGTACAAGAATGTAAGTTGATCAATACATATAGTACAAGAGGATTTTCACTCCCAATTAGATTAACAAAGACTTGCCAAACAAATTAGAATAGCAATGGTCTTAATGAATGTTATTTTAGTCTCATTTGACTAGCGACGATCATTGTATACTATTTCTCAGTTTTCGAAGAGGCAGGATACGAAATCGATGCGGCCGTCTAGACCGCTTTTTTAAGAACAAAATTTCTAACTGAGCGACCGTCCAGATACCTAACTCCCCAACAGGCTGAACAGTCATCATGGTGGCCGTCTGAAAAAATAGTGCACTTGAACAATGATATTTCCAGTGTAAATGATACAATTGCATAATCTCAAATACTTCATATTTTTATTTTTAATTCATATTAAGCTTGTTAAGTGACACATGTAACTCCCATCTGTATTTAAGTAATAATAACAAAGAGCATCATAATTGTATATTAATATACAAATTTATATAAAAATGGGAGTACATAAAAATAAGGTAAATTTGTGTATATTTTTTTGGTAAGTAAAGTATTTTCATGGCTTTATTTACAGATTTACATAATTGTGCATTTTCTCTCTGGCTGCACTTCATATATCATTCATACAAATTTTTGGTTCCATCTTCCAGGCAGGGAATCCGATCACCAGCTCTATTTTTCGATGCACCCACATGATTAGCCAGGATTTTAGCTTAATCTTCTCCAAAATTTGGTGCAGTTCTACAGGACTTTGATTAAAGACCGCCTCATTTCGATCAACCCACAGGTACCAGCAAGTCAGTTGCCCTATCAATCCCCACAAGCAGTTCTCCCTTCGATTAAGACCAGGATTTGCGACAGGTTCAACAATTTCATTGACTGTTTGCGGCAAATTTAATGGCAAGCCCGTCCAAGTGATGCAGTTTCGTCATAGGGTTTGTGCAATTGAGCATGCGACAAACAGGTGATGGGTCGTTTCTTCCTCTACTTCACAGTTCGGGCATGTCACTACAGGGAGTTTCATACCTCATTTGGTGATGTTGTCTCTCGTTTGCAGGCGGTTTCACACTAGACGACTTGTAAATGCTTGAATTTTCTTCGGAATGACTTGTTTCCAAATTTTCCAGCAATTGGGCACGATTCCGCATCTACCCATTAATTCATCATCAATATGCCGTACTGACTAAAACCAAACCAAACCAAACATACCAGTACATCCCGCCTTAGGCAAGGTATGGGGAGGGTAGGATGTACGCAATCATACCTCCACCCCTCAACAGGATAGGAAGATTGTTTTCGTAGAGACCTCCAACTTGAAAATAAATAAAATTAAAATAATAATAATAATAAAAAGGAGAAGCTAATATAATTGAAATAACTACTTACCCCAACCATGCACTACATACATGCCGAAATAAATAAATGCCTACACAAATAACGAACAAACTAAATAACTGCATTCTACTCTTAATAGATGAAATACAATTA
>JAOYMZ010073424.1:0-12000 GCA_025802335.1 Pinguicula primuliflora | reverse complement strand
TTTACGCAAATTCTACGATGATACTGATAGTCAAGTCCTGCTCTACTTAGCACGCACACATTATGAAGCTGAACAGTGGCAAGACTGCAAGAAGACTTTACTAAGAGCTATCCACTTGGCTCCGTCAAATTACACCTTAAGGTTTAATGCTGGCGTCACGCTACAGAAGTTCTCGGCTTCAACACTTCAAAAGACAAAAAGGACTCTGGATGAGGTAATGTCGTTTAATAATTACTTTGCAGTCTTTCTTATAAGAATAAAACACTTATTTTATGATCTTTTCTCTTAGCTGTCCCTTGCCTATTATTATATTATTTGTGCACGTAGCGTTATATTGACTATATTATCACTCACAAGACATTTAGCTTCCACTTTCAAGCGTATTACTCAGCTTGTTATGAAATTTATACCGGCCAGCTTCAGTATTGTTTGACCTATTGCAACATTTTTGCAACTCATTTCGGATCTTTCTATGTTTATCAACCACGACCACCACCCCGTCTCACATCTGTTCTTTCCATTTTGGCAGTTGCGAACTACTGTAGCAGAACTACAAAATGCTGTTCGTTTGTTTGCCTTGCTTTCTTCAGCTTCAAATCTTCATTTTCATGGGTTTGATGAGAAGAAAATTGAAACTCATGTCGCATATTGCAAGCATTTGCTTGACGCGGCTAATGTCCATTTTGAGCTGGCTGAGCGTGAAGAGATGCAGAATGTGCAAAGATTTGAAATCATGCGTCAGATGGAGCTGGCCGATGAATCTCGCAGAAAGGCAGAAGAGCAGAGAAAAGTTCAGGTTTGTATCTGAATTTTTTTTTAAAAATCTTTTTATCTTACTCATTTACTCATATATTTCTTCTAAGCAGATGGAGAGGAGAAAACAGGAGGATGAGCTAAAGCAAGTTATGCAACAAGAGAAACATTTGGAGCGCATAATGGTAATGCATTGATGTTCTAAATATGGTTAACATTTGTAATTTGTCTCGAGTGTTCTATTCATATTCATCTTAATTATCACGTTGATATTTACGTCTTACTATTTTAGCATGCGATAGGAAGTCTATTTGCCAAAATATATGCTAGATCGGTTGATAAATTCAGCTTTATTTTCCATTAAGTTTAATGTAAGATTTTCGCAAGATATTCATTTTGCTCCAACTTATGAATCTTGTTTCATTTTATTATTATCAGTTCTAGAATAAAATGGCCCCATATTTCGATTTAGGAACAAAGGAAGCATAGCTCATCTGCTTCGAAGCGGAGAGACAGACTTCATACTGAAGATGAAGAGCACGGTGAGAAGAAGAGGCGAGGTGGGAAGCGGAGGAAGAAGGATAAGAAAGCACGCTATGAAATTGAGGAAGGTGAAGCCGAGATGGAAGATCAAGGAGCAGAGTACCAAGAAACTGATGCAGGATATGGAGAGCAGTATGAAGGTGGGAATGATATTGAAGATAAAGACGAAGATATTCCCCAGGAGGTCCTTGCTGCAGCTGGCCTAGAAGATTCTGATGCTGAGGTGCCCCTCTCTCTGCTCATTTTTGCACTCCATTTTACCCAGTCTCCTACATGTCCTTCTGATTGCCTGACATAACGCATTTGTCGTCTTTGTTTTGTCAAGGATGCACCTTCAAATGCCAGCCGACGGAGGAGGTTTTGGTCCGAGTCGGATGAAGAGGAAGAGGCACCAAAAATGCAACAAGAGCCCGACGGCGTTACAGATATGCAACTCAGTGATGGAGAAGCAAATGGAGTTGGTGGCGCAGCTGATAGTGACGAATGAGTTTTATCGACGCTGCTGCTGAGGGGAGCCTACAGCTTCTACATGCTGCCGAAAGCAGGCTAGATTCTTTATATGTTGTTCATCTGTACTGTAAGATCATATACATCAGAACAAATTCCGTCCTCGCGTGGCCTTGAGGTAAATTAGAGTAGACATCTGTTTATATGAATGCCTACACCGCATCTAGTCCAGGTACAAGGAACATAACATCTCTTGTGTGCTTATTTATTATGCTGAATAACGACCATAGTTTTCGGAATTTCTTATCCTAAACTCATGAAATATGCTATTATTTGTTTGGATCTTAACAAAACTTCAAGAATATATTACTCGGTTCCCAGGTTATAGTAACGCGGCCATTGTCTCTACATTATGGCTAAGTTCTCCGAGTCTGGAAGAGCGAATGGAAGAAGATATGCTGCATCTGGTTCGAGTCAGTATCCGGTTTTGTATTTGAATGCTATTGAGTTGCAACAACTGGTATGCGTTCTGTCTGGAAATGCAGAACTAATCCTTCTGGAAGAAAGAGAGTACAAAATCTGTGTGCACGGAGAAGAGCTGTGTGTCCAGGAAAAGCTGTAGAGTAGGAGGAAGACAACAAGGGTATTAGTTAAGTACAAAAAATTTGGTCAAAGGGTGAAGAAGCATTTGAAAGTGCAACAATTAAAATCAGAACCAGAATCCTGTGTGCACACAACTTTTATTGTGCACATTCGCTGTCAAAATTAGTTGCACCATCCATAGGAGATCAAAAGTCTCATGTTTCGACATGGTCCCGGCGACCCTTTTTCCTTGCGTTAAATAATCCATAATAGATTATAGAAATTCCCCGCGGCGAAGCAGCCGGTACCGTGTCAGAACATGAGACTTTTGATCTCATATGCATCGTGCAATCAATTTTGACGACGGATCGTGACACGAATGGATTGTTCGTAGGATCATGACCCATTAAAATCATATTGTTTTTTCCTTTAAAATTCAGATTCAAAGCCAGCCTAATGTTTAATGTTTTCGTTGGATTTGGAAATACTTGCACGAACCAAAGACCTAATAAGCATTGCATAATCAAAGACACAAAAGCTTCGTGCCAACTGCAACTGAAAAATATTTACCCAAAAAAACTGTAACTGAAAAATGAAAGAACCTGAACTCGAAAGAACCACACAATTCAATAAAACCTTCATAAGACAAGTTGGTAAGAAGCCAACCTTCATAAAAGGGCGATCACGGCTAGGGAAAGACTCAATGAAGCTCTCCTTCAATAGCAAAGATACCTGAGGAGTACCAACAGGCATACACAGTTGGCGATTAATGATGACAGTTTTTCACTTCACTAAAGCCGTAAACATTGCCGTGCAAAAATATGCTGTGATATATGATAATAAACGGCTTCCGCGGAGAAAAGCTCCCAACCATATCGCCAGGTTTACAATAATAATCTGGAATGTGGAAAACAGACCTTGTCATCGTTTGATTGAACATCAGTTATTGTATGAGATCGAATATTAGAACACAGAGAGTCCAAGTAAGACCGCAAAACTCGTAAAAAACCATGAGCTGCTTCAACCTGCAAGATTTTAAGACCAATCAAAGTGGAAGCAGTAGCTAGATAAACCTGAGAATTTTGCGCAAATCATATACTTTCTTCAGTCCATCGATGCAGTTGCTACTTTCATTAGGATGTAAATCGTACTCTAGCCCTACTTTCATTAGGGATAGGTTTAGTAGCAGGGATGAGTGAGATACAGTGGGATGAGATTTAGTGGGATGGGAAAATATATCCGGCATTTAGTACGTAGAATTATATAGAATTTTAGGGATGTAGGATTAACTAACAAAAATCAATTATCCCCCAAATCCCATAGATTTAGAAATGAAACTTAATCCATTCAAATTCACTTTTTTCCCGGGACAACCGGAAATTTTTTTCCCAAACTGTCCTAATTACTAAACACAGGATATGGTGGGGATAATTTTTCAAAATCACACTATATCCTGTCTACTAAACTGGGCTGAACTTTAAAATCAGTAACGAAAAATCAATATGGCATTGCTTTTCCTTCGTCGCGTGATGTCCACGCACACCCAACCCAGCATACTCTCAGCTACAAATATCTCAGAATAATTGCTGTAGGTAGGTACGCACCTGAACATCGGTGCATTCATAAACTGGCCTTCGCTTGCCCAAATAACTTTCTCCCACAAGCTTTGCATGGAAAGGACTCAGGCGTGAATAAAGTTCTCTATGTTGAGGTAGCTGTGGTATCGTTGTTGATTTCACCTATTGACAGAAATAAGAAAAAAATGATCAAGTTCGAGTGGCCATCATTCTTTACCCAGTTAGTCCAACAGAAAGACGAGAAAGAAAGGATATCATTTTACAGACTTGTCGCAAAGGTCACCAATTAGCCAAAGGTATCAAAGCCGACAGAGGCCTCGGAATTCGAGAAGATTAATGATACCAGAGTTGGATCCTCCTTGAAACATACCCGTGATTAGACACTGTGAACTTTATCAGTATGCTAATTTTATGTATTAGTACAATTCAAGAAGAGATTCTGCAAATTGGCTTCTTACCAAATCAAGGTTACACAATTTCATCATCATTTTTTAATATATGATTACTGATTCTTCCCAATGCATACTAAAATTCAACAAGCCTACCTTCCACATCAAGTTCTTCCGTTTCAAAACTAATTCACAACCTCCGATTGTTTAGGTAAATTGCACTGGTTTTACTGTTGTTAAGACAGGCCAAGATTCCCCAATCGCTCATCTAATTTCCAAGAACCAAAGTATGTATCACACACATAATTAAAGACTTCTGTCATGATTAAGCATAGCCACAAGGCGCCTATACTTTTCACCAGTATAAGAAGTTCTGATAGAGCATCACAACTTTGACTGGCGCTATCATAACTCGTTGCGAACTCATCGATCATACATTGACCAATATGAATGAAGTTATATAGATGTACCCGGTTTTTGCTTGCGTCAACTACAACTGCATTGCTCAACTTTGACTGCACGTCAGTTGTCTTGTTTTTCACACCCACCTGATCAGAATCAAAATAAAGAGTCACAGTCGAAGAAAGAAGATCCAACAACTAAACTGAAATACAACGAATTAACTATTAGGTTAGTTGAACTATCAAATTTTGGGTTCAACTTAATCCAACTAGTATCCATAGAGTGAAACATAAGAAATACACAACCTTCAAGATTTAAGAAGCTTCTGGAATTAGCATTTTCACATTTATGTTCAATATCATTGGCAATGTACTTGAAACTGGAAACATTTGAAGTGAGGGTCGTTTAAACTACTGAAAAAACAAATTAAAAGAGTCTTTTAAGTTCTTAACTACAAGAAGCTCACAATGTATGGGACAGGTGCGTCCAGAAACTCCACCATATCATCAGGCAAAACCTGCCAAAACTGTGTCAGATAATCTAACAGTGAAAACTTAAACACAAAAAAAAAACAGGTGGATGATGATGGTTAAATACAGAAAATAGCAGAAAATGTAATGGCCGGGCAGAGGAAATTACTGGCATTAACAAGCTCTGCCACTGATACGGTCGTATGAGAGGGATGATTGACAGAACCAGAGCTGACAAAATTCCCTGCAAGCAGTTAAGAAAAAGAAGGTTGGATATTTCTGTGATAATTATTTAGCGATACAGAAGAAAACAGTCGTGACGAAAAATTTCCCCGAGTTGCATTTTAAGTTTAAAATCCGTAAACCCAAATTGCAACACAGGAATCGATGATGTATCAAAAGGAACTGGCACATGTGAAGATAAGAGTATAGCTATTTCATTTCCTAAAAATTAATTAGAATTATGAGAATAACACTACAATTCAACTACAGAAAACAATATCATTGTTTACTTGAAACTCATAAATTAGTTAATAAATATTTTGTGAGTATACCTACCAAATTTGGACAAACAACCACAATATGTTTCTCCAGTAGAGCTGCAGCAAATAATGTCAAAACCTACAAGAGAAGCCGGATCTCATAATGTCACTAGCATCGCAACATCAAAGTATCGAGTAAAAGTCCATGAAAGATAACAATGCTGGAGCATATAACAAGGGTGTAAAATGAGCACTGTCCTGCCCACATAAGAATTATTGAAAATAAAGCAAAACATCTAAATATTAGCATAATGAACGTACATGGTCCAGTCGGAGGGATCCACATAAACAAGAAATCGTCCAGACAGACAGAGCAGTTGCTTCCTCCTGTGCTACGAGTGCACTCTGAGCCTATGAGAGGGAAAAAACAGTATTTGGATGTTTAACAGTATTTGGATGTTAAAACATTTCAACTGTGTAGAAGGCATTAATGTTGATATTTTATGGAGAACAAGTTCAGACACAATCTATGTCAACCTTCATCATGTTGAAGCCTTTCACATGTTGGTAATAATGATGAACTAATACGGCATTTCCAGAAATTAATGAATCTATTTAAGCAAAAAATGTGATCATAAAAAGTATAATACCTCCACTAGTTCCAACCTCGTATTGCATGAATTAAAATCAAATGCCGATCCTGCAAGTGTCAGAAATGTTTCTCTAGGCCTACGATATTCCAGAGGTTGAAGGTGGTCCAGAGGGTCAAACTTGATTGTTGAACCACGTGATGGAAACGGAAGTTGGTAATATTTACAGATAATTTGTAAGGACCCATGGTTGTTAGCCTGCAAAATAGGTTGCAAAAACACAAACTCTCTCTTCTCTATCGAAATTGTAATGAGGCGAGAGACTAAAGCGGAAATAGAGTACAAATTTGAACCTTTGCCCAAGCAAGAACATCATCATATTCACTTAAGTTATCTTGGCCAGATGATGATGCAACTTCTATTTCTTCCTCATCAGCGTCACTCCTGAAATGTCTATCCTCACATGGGGAATCTTGAAAACTGCGTTAGAGGAAACACTATTTTTGAACATTGGCATACATGAGTGCAAGGTGATAAAATTATAAGGACATGTAACATCGAGATCGAACTATGAAATGGCCCATGTCGGTTTTAGGCGGGATACATAATTTATCCCGTTACAGTATGGAACTTTCTGACATCCATAAATAATCCAATCCTCTATAAATTCATGGATAGCACAACAATGAGAAAAAGGACTGCTACGTTCCCACATGGATTCGGAGCTGTGATCCAGACTGTTATTAACAAGTATTATATTATCTAGTCCAAAAAATAGCCGAATATGATATTAAGCAAGCAGGTAAACATACTACAACCATAGTAATTTGTTTATTACCTGCCAAAAGCACCAAACAACGGTATCTACGATATACCAAAATAGACTATAGCTACATGTCAGCATTTAAAGGATGAGATTGAGAAATACGAGAGCCAATGAACAAAATATATTTACCTGGAAGAAGATTCAGAGCTTTCATATCGCTGATATCGCAGAAATGGTAAAACAGCATTTGGTAAACGTTTTTCTGCTGGTTCTTGGTGGGTAAAATGGTCACTGACAGAAGAATCAAATGTAGGTTCCCCACAAAAAACAAGGTTCTCTGGTTCATAGCATTCGCTCTTGGAGTAGCCATTCTCCTTTGAACTTTCATACTCAATGGGAGACTTATCAATCGCTAGTTCACCTGAGATAGAAATACATGTACCTAACTTAGGAGTTTCAGCAAGTTCATCTTGCATGTTGTATGTCGTGTCCTCTTGTGATAAACTTCCAGTTCTGTCATTCAGCATTTCATCCATATCAAAGGCGGCAAGAGACTCCAAATCCAAGACACTCATCTGCTTTGTCAGACGGTTCAATCTCTCCTCGGTCAAGATGCTTCATATTTTAAGACAAATTTATCATGATAAGAACAGCAAAGTTTCTAGAAAGTGTGATTTTTTGGATATTCTGAAATCACAAAGCCTAACGGGGAAGTATGAAACAAACAAGTGCATATAGCCTGCGGACCTATTTAGAACACCAAAGTGCAGCTCCACGAAAGGAACCCTGGAAATAATACAATAGCAACGCTTAGTGGTCAGAACACAGCGACTCAGAGCAGAGGAACGAGGTGGCCCATCTGAAATCATGGAAATCAATCCTGATGGCTTCTGTATAATTTCTTTCACCAAAATACAGCAACCATAAAGTGTCGAATTATCAGCTGCCTTGATACAGAAAATGAAACAACTAAGTCAAACCTAAATTACCAACATGTTTAATTATTTTAAAAACATAAAGAAGATTCAGATTGAAGAATGTGCATGACCACTGAAAAAATCCTTGAAAGCAATAAGATGCAGAAACGGTCAAAAATGGCTACGATATTATATATATGAAGGCTGCAAAGAAACAGGGCAAACCCGGATAAAAGCAGCATATGCATTAAATACTACTAGATAAACCCACTGATGCATCCTCTCATTAAAGGATCAATGTACATCAATGTAATAATAAGTTGAGGTTATGAAAATATAAATAATGTGCAGATATAGACAGAAACTGGTAAAGTGATATTAGGAAGCTTTTCAGCACACCTGCAGCCGGAAGACAAATGAATGATCACTCTGTTTCAGATGTTCCTGAAATTATAGCACCAACTAAATTTATGAAGATATTCAGCAAAGCGTACGAAATGGATGGCTTGACTGTTTTTCATTCTGCAAGTCTATAACTCAAATGGTAACCAGTGGTAGTCAAAGATCCGACGAGGACATGATTTTGAGTAAGAAAACTATTGAAACCAACAAATAGAGAAGATCAATAAAGCAGATTTTAAAAAAAAAAGTAAAACACACAAGTACTTCAATAGGTTTGGTTGACTTTTAAGACCCAACAACACCAGAGAAACAAAATTGCTAATTTGACCAACTGAAGCATTTGTTTAGCATCACTCTGACTAATTTGACGGAACAAAGAAATAAAGCTTAAATGGAAAATTAAAGGCACAGGTGACTGCGTTTAAGTACCTGTCCCAGGAGAATCTCATTTATCTCACTCATTGATGGAGTCCTCTCAATAGAATTAACCTGTAAAGAAGAGTCATTTAAGAATGTCACGTGAAATTCATCCATCCATACACATAAGATTTGATCATGTGTCACTTTTTTCAATTAATGAGTAATGATATATGACAGGGAAGCACAACACCTACCTCTACTCCCGCAGGAAAGCAAAAGGATATAAGATTGGGCGGTAGCTGTTTTTCTGGAGGATAAACAAACAACACCTGAAACAGAATCGGTGACTGTTGGCTTTCTTGTAATTTTAAAAATCAGTGATTTTGATAACGAAACATGGTGACAGCACAATGAAAATGCACACCTGAGGCTCGAGACAGGGTCCATCACGAGACTGATACAGACCTCCAATTGGAGTTATAGATCTTCCAGAAACTTCAGACTTCTTGGAAAAGTACACATCATGAAGTGACCTAATATCAGTATTAGGTGGAAGGCCAACAACTACCATGCTTTCGAAAAGCTTTGATGGCTCCTTCCAAACCCTATGATCCTGCAGACTTCAGTAGCATAATGATGTGCAGAAAACCTCAAGGAAAAATATTATCTATTTATACGATGATGACAGAACAGTGAAATCAAGAAACATATGTCAAAAATATAAAGCTACTAATAGAAGAACCAAAGATGATCGGAAGGCGCTAACTGCTTAGTCCACAGAATAAGCTCGAGTTTCACTAGTTCAAATTACAAACAAAAACTCGAACCAGCTACATGAGGATCATGATTCTTACATAAGATCAACTTTTAGTACTTCACAATATGCAAAATAGTTACCCGTTGCACATTTATCATTCTATTAAAAGATACTTATAGCCAACACATAATCACTTAGCAGGAAATATGAAATGGTAAGCTACAGGATATGGTTTACCAGAGACTGCATTTGGAAATCAGCCCACTGACGTTTCTGACTAGTTAGTATTTCTGGATTACACAGACCCCTTTTTATTTCGGAAGGACTATACAGGCCCTTTAGTATCCTCGAAACATGTTGCTGAATTCTTTCGAGCTGGCTGTTACTTTCTTCTTTTGATGAATACACCACAGAAGGACGCGGTGATTGAACAGGAGTTGCTGAAGCTACTGCTTGTATGACATCTTCGGTAGTTTGGATGAATGGGGCAATCCAACTAGAGATGCCAGAAAGTTCTTCTTTCTCCATACCTTTTCTGCAAAAGCATCCAGGCATCACAATCAAGAACAAGACATGCTTCCACTTATAATAAAAACTTATAAGGTTTAACAAATGATAAGGTTCTCAGTTAACATGATCCAATCAATATTCCGACGTACAAGAAAGTTGACATAGGAGAGGGAAATATGGGGGAAAATGACATTTTTTCACTAGAACCGCATGGCATCTTACAATTATTATGCTTACAAAGTTGACCATAAGAAACTATAGGCAGACTATTAGAGCAAATCTCTCCTTAGGCAAAGCAACGATTGTATATGCGAGAGATGAGGTGAAACTGAAACCATATCTAGCCAATGACAAACTTATTTTCCATGAATTAGACTTCAACTTGGTACTACGTAACTCCCAGCAATCTTGTTAAGTTAGCAAAATATAGATACTTAACACCTTCAAATAATAAACATTTAAATTAAATATGCCAATACAAGCAATTGCTCACAAGTTCAAACTTTCACCTTTTTAGATACCTTGTACGACCCAGTGATACAAAATAAGAGAACACTAGTTCCTACACGAATCTAGTAGCCCATGTCAAAAATATATTCTTCCCGTGCAAAACTCAATGCCTGTTATCGTTTCTTACTGTTTTCCACCTCTGATAAAAAGGTTTAACAAGATTGAGTACATTTCATGAACATCTTAGTCAATATCCCAAACACCAACCCGAAAGAACACTGTAAATACACCTGAAATAAGTCAACTTCCAAGATCACACCTTTTAATTATTTTACAAATTAGACGCGAGAGATTAGCATAAAAATCTATTTCGCGCCCGCTGTAAAAGCACCACTAAAGATCAAGACCAACGCCGGCAAACAACACCACGAACAAAAAAAATGAAATCCCTGGAACTAGGAAAGAACACCGCGAGGAGCAAGGAGATGTTTTTATCTTCAAAGATCAGAACAACTGTAAAAACAGAACATGAAATAAACAATTAAACGATCCAACTACAAACTGAAAAAAAGATAAAGTCTTTACCTTCAGACCAAACTCTGCCTTAAGCTTTGGAGACTACTTTATTGATAAAAAACTACCAACTTCATCTGGCTATGCGATGAACCCACATGCTAGAACTTGAGGAAGAGAAAGTTCAGTCGGCCATATCTTAGACAGGTGGAGAAAGTTCAGCCGTTGGGTCAAATTCGCATAAAAAATCCAGTGAAAAAATTCAACAAAAGGCAACTGCCCACCACCCTCCCTCCAACAAGACAGGCAGTGCAAGTGCATGATGGATTATATCCTACTTTAACCATTAATACGGAGTTAATTACTAGCCATTTGACGGGCAAAACCTTTTGTTATTTTTGTTTTTCGACGAGAAAACGGAAAGAGAAGAATAAATAAAAAGGCGGGCCGCCGCTCGGGGAGGAGAGCTCATGTGATAATTTTGAAACAAATGTGGTGGGCCCACCTGAATGTGGGTTTTCGAGAATTTCCGATCTTTTATTTTTGGAAGTTTTAAGCCTAACCATTTTTTTTGGTAATTTTTTAGTGGGCCTAGCCATATTAGAATCTGCTTCCAAATTTAACAGAAAAGTATTTTTTGCGATTGAAAAGTCAGTTTGGAGTGTTTTTAAATTTTGTTTTAATTGTTTGATTTTTGACTTTTGCTGTGGAGAAGTAAAAAAAAACATACAAGTCAGAAGCATCTTCGGATTGCTTTTGGAGTGCTTTTCGTGGTGACATTTTTGTAAATATTTAAAATATTAAATTTAAGACATCGTCACCCTCTTAAACAATTTATTAAACAATTTTCGCGGTGATATTTTTGTCATGTTAAATTTATGTTACAAAAGTAACTTTCAAATTAATAATATGCCAATACTGTATTTTGACTTTTGTTGTAGACAAACATATTTTGCAAACACTTTTCAATTTTTTAATGGAAGTTCATTTTTCCAGAAGGCCTTCTGAAAAGCTAATTCTACATAAGCACAAGAACTTGCAAACGCCCCTAAGTACTAATCGTGTATGTGCAGGTGTCATCTCTTATGGT
>JAOYMZ010073413.1:0-12001 GCA_025802335.1 Pinguicula primuliflora | reverse complement strand
ATGTAATTATGGGGCCACAAATGTATTAAATATAAGTTTGTGGGATGTATATTAAATACATCAAACTCCATTAGTTGAGATGTCCAATATATATATTTATATTTATATTAGTTAGTGGAGATTTCCTACAACTAATATGTATATATAATTGTGACATAATTTCCTCCAATGGAAATACATGCAAAGGTTGCATGGTCAATGAAGACACATGCAATGGTGTAATAATATACAATGAGTTGTATATATATTAAGTGCTTGGTTTGATATAAGAAGGATTTGACACTTATTCATGAGCTATTTAAAGATCAAGCACATGTATGGCTAAGATCAAATGTGGATCATCTCTATAACATGTGTATGTATCTTACACTCATGGGAACCTTTATAAATACCCTATACATTCATATGTGTAAGGATGATGGATTTTGTAAGTCTATTTAGAGAAAACAAGGTGTTGTTTTGTCTCTTTTCTCTTCAACCCGAAAAGCTAAGAGAAGGAAAAATTCTGCACTTGTAGGAATTTTCTCCTCTTCCTTTTAGACTTCAAATCTAGAGCTAACACTCTAAATATACATATATAAATTGTGCAAAAGGTGTACAAGCTTCAAGAGAAGTGGTGGTGTGGACTACTCTAGAAGGTGGATATTCGAACACCTCAAAAGAAGAAGCCTACTTGCAAGGATTAAAGATTCTTCAAGAGGTATACGCTTCCACACTTCTTTGGCTATTAAATTGTGTAAATTAGCAAAGATCCATGGTCAAAAGATCTCCTAAAATTTTGTTTTGCATGCTTAGCACACACATTTATTCACGCTTCTGCACGCATTATGTGTTATGACACGTAGTGTTGCTGTCGGAGATCTTACATCTACTGCAGTCAATTTTAACACGGAGCTGCATGCTAGTTCTTTTGCACTCATCTCCAGCCAAGGTACCATTGATGATTGATCTTTTCAAATGCTTACAGAGATCTAGAAATACTTGCTCTAACTGATGTCTGATTGATGGCTGGATTGTTTCCCGCTGGTGAGCTGAAATGGTGATCAAAGGTGGCCGTTTCTCACTAGTGAGCTAAAATGGTGATCAAAGGTGGTTGATTCCTTTTGATGAAAAGGACAGGTGGGACGGGAATCCAAGTATAAAGTCCTCTAATCTAAGATGAAAGATGCAGCCAAGGCTAGAAAAGTAAGCCTCTATAAAGGCTACGAAACTCTGGATCAAGCTGCTGCTAGAGTGTATAAAGATGCAGATACATATTAACTATGGAATCCAAGAAACACAGACAACTTCTTGTGATGCTAAGGGCAACACAAAAGATGCAAAAAAGAGAGAAGGAAGTACAACACAAGAATAAAGAAAAAGAGATTAGAAATGCCCTTATTGCGCCTTGTTTTGTTTGTAGTTTGTTGTTTACTTCGTTTTGTTTGTAAAACTTTTGGTGGAAGAGGTCGGCTGTCATCAATAAAGTTTTACAAAAAAAAGATAGACCTCTGCTTCTTTTCTCTCAGCCTCTGAAGTGCACAACTTCCTTCCTTTGGACAAGGTCCTCAAGAGAAGTATACAACTTCAACCAATGACCATTTACCTTGAAGGTTCTGCCCTCTGGGTGCTTCACTTCCACAGTTCCATAGAAAAGACTTTGACAACTTCAGATAGACCAAACCACCTGCTCTTCAGCTTGCTTGGAAATAATCTGAGTCTGGAGTTGAAGAGCAGCACTTGCTAGCCAGGAATGAAGGTTTTGTCTGGATGTTCTTGTCATGCCACTGCTTGGTCCTTTCTTTGTAAATTCTGGCACTCCCATAGGCATCATGCCTATGTTCATCCAATTTAGAAAGTTGCAGAAATCTCTTGCTTCCTGCTGCCTCTAAATCCATGTTAATATGCTTGAGAGCCCAATATGATAGATGTTCTATCTCCACTGGCAAATGACAAGCCTTTCCATACATCAATCTGAAGAGAGATGTGCCAATAGTGGTCTTGAAGGCAGTTCTATATGCCCATGGAGCATCTGAAAGCCTTTCTGACCAATCTTTCCTTGAAACACTCATTGTCTTTCCAAAATAACTTGATTTCCCTGTTTCATACCTCAGCAAGTCCATTGGCCAGGGGGTGATAGGATAGTGCCACTTTGTGCTTCACCCTATACTTAGTAAGAAGCTTCTCAAACAGTTTGTTGCAAAAGTGAGATCCACCATCACTAATGACGACTCTTGGAGTTCCAAATCATGAGAAGATGTTGTTTTTCAGAAACTTTACTAATACAGCAGCACCATTTGTAAGGGACGCAATGACCTCAACCCATTTAGAGATATAATCCACAGCTACAAGAATGTAGGGTTGCTATTGGCTTGGAACAAAAGGACCCATGAAGTCAATACCCCATACATCAAATAACTCTACCTCTAACATTCCAACCTGTGGAATTTCACTCTTTCTTGAAAGATTTTCCACTCTTTGACATCTATCACAAGCTTGCACAAATTTATGAGCATTCTTGAATAGAGTTGGCCAAAGGAATCCACTTTGTAAAATCTTTGCTGCTGTCATTTGGCCACCAAAATGTCCTCCACACTCTAAGGAATGACAATGCTGCAGAATAGAACCCATCTCATCTTTAGGAATACATCTTTTGATCACTTGATCTGCAAGATCTTGTAGAGATGGGGCTTTTCCCATGGATAGTGCTTGAGCTCATCAAAGAATTTCTTCTTCTGTTTATAGGTGAAAGATGGAAGAAATTTGCAATCCAAGAAGTTCACAAAACCAGCATACCATGGTTTAGGATGAATAGTCACAGACAAAAGCTGCTCATCAGGGAAGGTATCAATAATAGGAGCAGATGAAGCTGTAAGGCAACTACTGCCCTCAATCCATGACAAGTAATCAGCAAACACATTCTCTACTCTTTTTTGTCTCGAATCTCCGTGTTAAACTCTTGCAAAAGTAGCACCCAACGAATCAACCTTGGCTTTACATCTTTCTTGTTCATCAAATATTTGATAGCAGCATGATCAGAGTAAACCACCACCTTACTTCCTAAAATATAAGGACTAAACTTATTGAAAGAATAGACCACAACCAGCATCTCCTTCTCAACGATAGTGTAGTTCAGTTCTGCAACACTGAGCATTCTACTTGTGTAGTTGATTGTGTAGAATAACTTCTCCTTGTGTTGGCCAAGAACTAAGCCCACAGCAACACCAGAAGCATCACGCATAATCAGGTGCTATTATCACTGGAGCAGAGATCAAGTGTTGTTTCAAAGTCTGAAAAGATCTCAAACATTCGGGTGTGATCTTGAATTTAGCCTCTTTCTGAAGTAGATAATAAGAGAGAAACGCTTGATAAACCTCCTATAGAAGCCAGCATGTCCAAAAAAACTTCTCACTGCCTTCACAGAAGAGGGAGGAGGAAGGCTTTTGGTATCTTCAACCTTTGCATTGTCCACTTCCAGACCTCTTTGAGACATTTTGTGTCCAAGCACAATTCCTTCTTTCACCATAAAGTGACACCTCTCCCAGTTTAGAACAAGGTGTACATCTTCACATCTGTGGAGAACTCTCTTCAAATTAGACAAACACTGCTCAAAGATGTTTCCAAAGACACTAAAGTCATCCATAAATACTTCAATGATCTCCTGTATCATGTCAGAGAATATAGACATCATACACCTCTGAAATGTAGCTAGTGCATTGCAAAGACCAAAGGGCATCCTTCTGAAAGTAAAAGTTCCATAACGGCAAGTGAAGGTGGTCTTCTCTTGATCTTCTGGAGCTACTGTAATCTGATTGTATCCACTGTATCCATCCAGATAACTATAGAAAATATAGCCTGATAACTTGTCTAGCATCTGGTCCATAAAAGGGAGAGGATAGTGATCTTTTCTAGTGGTCATGTTGAGCTCTCTATAATCCATACACACCCTTCAGCCAATGACTAGTCTTGTAGCTATCTGCTCCTTACTTTCTGTCATCTGAACTATCATTCCACATTTCTATGGCATGCACTGCACCTGGCTAATCTATGAGCTATCAGAAATGGGGTAGATCATCCCAACATCAAGTCATTTCAACACTTCTTTCCTCACCACATACTTCATGATAAGGGCCAATCTCCTTTGAGCAGCAACCACTGGCTTGCTGTGGTCTTCCATCAAGATCTTGTGCATACATACTGCTAGAGAGATCCCTTTTATGTCTTCTAGAGTCCAATTAATAGCTCCCTTATGCTGCTTAAGCACACTGATCAGAGATGCTTCCTCAACTTCACTCAAGTCTTTGCTGATCAGAACAGGTAGATTTACTCCTTCTCTGAGGAAAGCATACTTCAAGGGTTCTGGCAGTGGCTTCAGCTCAAGCTCAGGGGCTTGAATGAGTGAGTTCTGAAAAGGAGGGGGGCCCCAATGTTTGTTCTCTTTCAACCAAACAGTAAAATGCTGAACTGATGGCTCTTGCAGCACTTCTGGTGTCTTGCTGGTTAAACAGGTGCACAGGGGATCTTTCATGCATCCGAGCTCTTCTAACAGTGCCTCTTGCAGACCCTTAGTAACATGGCAGTGCTCAAGTTCTGGCACAAAATCACTTGGCATCCTCATAGATGGATTGACATTTAAGCATACCTCTTCATCTTCAATTCGCAGCTTTAATTCCCCTTTTCTCAAGTCAATCAGAGCTCCACCAGTCCTCATGAAGGGTCTTCCTAGAATAATAGGCATGTCCTGATCTCCAACCATGTCAAGAATCACAAAATCAATCGAAAAGATAAACTTATCCACCTTTACAGGAACACCTCAACCACACCTCTAGGCATCTTCAATGACTTGTCAGCCATTTGCAAAGTGATTCCAGTAGGGCTAGGCTCTCCAAAACCAAGCTTTTGAGAAAAAGTGAAGTGGTTAGTGAGGTAAAAAGTATGCAGAAGGTTACATTAGTATTAAAACTGGATTTTAACAAAGCATATCTCTGTGAGCTAGAAATTCTTGGATAATATGGTAGAAAATTTGAATTTTCCTATAAAGTTGAGGAGATGGATAAATGAACGTTAACAATCAGCCTCTACATCGATTCTGATAAATGGTAATCCTTCGAGAGAATTTAGGCCACAAATAGGATTAAGGAAAGGGGATCCAATATCTCCGTTCTTGTTTTTACTGGCAACTGAAGGGCTTGATTTTATAATGAAGAAGGCTGTGGAGAATGGTGTGATTGATCAGGTTGAAGTGGAAAAGAATAAGATAAAATTATCACATGTACAGTTTGCAGATGATGTTATCCTATTTGATGAGGCCTCATGGAAGAATATTAAGGCATTCAAGGCGGTACTAAGATACTTTGAGTTGGTGTCAGGAATCAGAATAAATTTTCAGAAGAGTAGCCTGATGGGGTTCAATGTAGACGGGATGTTGTTGGATGAGAAGGTTGAATTTTTGAATTGCAGGGTGGGAACAACTCCATTCATATACTTGGAGTTGCCCATTGGGGCAAATGAAAGAAGAGAAGCAAAATGGAAACCGTTGATAAATAAGTTTGAGAAAATGTGTGGAAGCTGGGTGAATAGAAATCTTTCTTTTTTTTGTCGTGTGGTGCTCATTAATTCAGTATTATCCTCTCTACACACGTACTATTTTTCTATGTTCTTAGCCCCTAGACATGTCCTAAACAATCTTTAATCCATTCGTCGAACCTTTTTCTGGGGCGGGAGAGAAAAAAATGAGTGGCTTGGGTCACGTGGAAAAGGATTTGTCAACCGGTGGATAAGGGGGTTAGGGTTTAGGAGATTGGATTATTTAAATCAAGCATTGTTTGGAAAACGGGGTGGTAGGATGCCGGAGGATAAGGACGAACTTTGGAAGCGGGTTGTGAGCTTGAAGTATGAGAGAGGGGATTCTGTGATGGTTGGGAGATGTAGAGTCTTGACAGGGGTGGGGGTGGGGGTGGGGATGGGAATAGAAAGGTGGAGTAAAGAGGATAGGGAAGGAGATCAAAAGAATCTAGCTGGTAGAAAAATGTGGAAAAAATAATATCATGAGGTGGTTTGAAGAGATGATGAGAATTAAGGTGGGCAATGGGGAGAAAATTCGTTTCTGGAGGATGTGTGGGTAGGCGATGGCGCTTTAAAGTGCAGTCATGGTAACCCATCTATCAAATGTAAGCTCATGCTAGTTGAACACAAACAACTCATGCATAAACCAGTAAATGAAGAGAATTAATCCGCAAATACTAGAATAAAAGCATAGTAGTTCGGCTCAACCGAGCCTTGAGTTTACAAAATTAGCTCACGACCAAAGCATGAGCCCATACCAATACAAAATACAAGCTCCAAGCCTCGATCTTCATCACCGAAATCAGCAAATCCCGCAGGTCCCTCTTGCGGCCCCCAACCTCTCCTTCATGGATGTGTATGTATTTGTGTGGTGAGAATTCTTGGACAATTTTCTTCCTCCAAGTCGTACTCCTTTTATAGAGGATTTGTAGGGATTCATTTGAGGGAAAAGTCATCTTTTCCCCAAACTTGTCCTCCAAGTTTTGGATAAGATCAAGTGCCTACTTTTTTTTATAACGTAGGAAATCCTATCAAAGTATGTAAATCCAACGCCCTACCACAATAGCCTGCAAATCACGGTAGGGAGGTAAGCCACACTTGGCATACCATATGTAACAGGCTCATGTCGCTGATGGAATTTGAACCCATAAACTTTGAGTGCAATTGTCACCCTTAGAACTAATAGGCCAACCTCTCATTGACTGTCAACCACTTTCTTGTCCTTTTGTGTGACTAATCAAAGCTTCATGTAGAAGTTTCTTCCTTTTCCCAAAATGCGAAATTGGGCCTTTCTTTTACACCTTTTTGGGCCTTTTTGTTGTATATGTTTCAAGGACCATGGGCACATGTTGCATGGACCTAGAATTGACCATTTAAGCATAAATTAGCCACAAACTATGTGAAGTTGTCAAATAATGATAAGAAATAATATAATAAATAAGCATAAAATGATATATAATTTAAGCTTATCATTCCTCAAACCCCTCTAAAGAAACTCATCTCACTAAAATTTCACCCCCTTCTGTGTAAGCCTCGTAAGCGGTTGAGCCAGTGTAGAGAACTCCTCGATAAATTTTTGGTAATACCCTGCAAACCCAAGAAAGCTTCGAATGTCTCCAACTAATTTCGATTCCGGCCAAGCCATGACGGTTTGCACTTTGCTAGGGTCTACCGCTACCCCTGCTGCTGAGATCACGTGTCCTAAAAATAAAACCTCCCAAATCCAGAACTCACAGTTCGATAATTGTGCATAAAAGAACTCTTTTTGAAGCCTCTAAAGAATTGCTTGAAAATGTCGACAATGGGTCTCAGTGTCCGAAGAGTATATCAGTATGTCGTCGATGAATACTACCCCAAATTTTTCGAGGTATGGGTGGAACACTCTTTTCATCAAGTTCATGAATACTGCAGGGGTATTTGTTTGCCCAAACGGCATCATCAAAAACTCATAGTGTCTGTACCATGTTCGAAAAGCTATCTTACCCACATCCTCACTCTTCACTTTCATCTGATAGTACCCAGACCTTAAATCCACTTTCGAGAACATGCATGCACTCGCCAGCTGATCAAACATGTCATCTATCCTTGGCGGAGGATACTGGTTCCGGATAGTGACCTTATTCAATTCCTGATAATCAATGCATAGTCGCATGCTCTCATCTTTCTTCTGTACAAACAACACTGGGGCACTCCATAGAGATATTATGGGCTGAATCTGCCCACGATCTATTAACTCTTGAAGTTGAATTTTTCAGTTCAGCTAGTTCCTTCGGGGCCATATGGTAGGGTGTCCTCAAGACTGGAGCTGCCCGAGTGTAAAATCGATCCCAAACTCTATC
Organism: Pinguicula primuliflora; assembly: GCA_025802335.1. NCBI lineage: Eukaryota > Viridiplantae > Streptophyta > Magnoliopsida > Lamiales > Lentibulariaceae > Pinguicula > Pinguicula primuliflora. The sequence continues at coordinate 4,118 of JAOYMZ010073413.1, read as the reverse complement.
TCTCGATCCGGGGAAAGGTGAGGTAACTCATCAGGGGATTCCTTCACCACAGGTATCTCTTCTACTCTCCTTTCTTGCTCCGCAGTTCCGACCACAAATGCCAGGTAAGTGTCATGTCCATGGTGTACCAGTCGCCAAGCCAGAACTATCGAAAGTATCTCCATACGAGGTTGGCCCTACCCCCCAGTGTGTCATGATAAGAGAATGGTAATTCTCCAGGGAGTTGGAATAACACACTCTTGTTACAACAATCGATCTCGACAAAATTGACAGTGAGCCGATTGGTGCTCGAACTCTTTCTACGTAACGTGCCGAGATAAATGATCTTGTGGTCCCACTATCAAATAAGGTGTACGTCATCCCACCTAAAACATTCAAATTACCTGCTACCCAACAAGTCTATTAACACAAAACATATATCAACCAATATATCATATAACCAATTATATTCAGTGTTTTCTAGTCACAACAAATATTACACATTGAAAGATCCTTGTAATTGCTCCAATCGGTTGTCAGCCTGCTCATGAGTAATAACAAACACTCTAGCTTGTCCCTGGGGGCAACGGTGGCGGCAGGGGCAAAGACCTGGATGCCAAGGTAGCCAGTGGCCGCACGGTAGCTCCCTGGAAAGACACCTCGCCTGTCCATGTCCTCACTCTCCACAATTAAATCAGTTCCTGGTTTCAAAGAAGTTAGAAGTACCTATCGGGCAAGGTCTATCTCCTTGTGGTTGCGGAAGTGGAGGTTGGCGGGGTGGTAGAGTTGGGGTATGTGTTCGGGTCTCAATGTGGCGGGCCCTCTTCTGTACTACGTCCTGTCGATCCATCATGGGTTCCAACATCACCGTTGTGTCCAATAGTGGAGCAAAATGGCCGCAAAGCATCCTAGTAAGCACCACCTGTAATGATTCACATAGAACATTTAAAAATTGAGATTTCTTTAGCTGAGGGTTATCCATGGTCGTAGGGGAGTATTTACATGAAATGACTCGCGCAGACCATTCAGAAACCAAAGTTTCTTCGATTGAGGGTTATCCATTGTCAAAGGGGAGTACTTGCCCAAGGTATGGAACTGAGAGTTGTATTCTAATACAATCTCCCCCTCCTGCTGAGTACAGTCCTTGAAAGCCCACATCTGTTGCGTACGCCACGCATACGCTGTGAAGTAACTATGGAAGATATTGCAGAATGTCTCCCAGGTAGGTGGACCCTGCTTAGCCAGTCCCGGTGTAATGCTTTCCCACCAATCTCGTGCCTTCCCCCTCAGATAAAACGTGGCTAACTTCACTTTCAGTTCTTCCGGCATCTCGCACGCCTCCATATTTTTCTCCACCTCGGTCAGCCAAACCTCAACATTCTCTAGGCCCTTGTCATCCCCGAATGTAGCAGCCCTCATCCAATGCATAGCCTCCTGCTGTGATCGTAGTCACCTCTGGGGTGTCACCCGGCTCAGCTTCAGAATATCCAGAATACTCTCAGAAGATGAGGGCAGGATGGCTCCTGACAATAAAATAGTCACCAACACTGTGAGCACGTGTAGCATCTTTGTGCCTAGGGCAGTAGCCGATGTCGGCGTGTCAGGTAGGGTGGTCTCCTCTCATGCCCTCTTCACTAGGGCTGCCCTAGGGAGCCTCGCTGGCAGTAGGAGTCGTCTCCTCACTGGGGCCTGCAGTGATACTCGATAACTCCTCAACCGTTGCCTGTGCTTGTGTTCTTCTCCTTCCCGCCATTTCCTGAAATCACAAGGTACGTTATGTTCATGCTTCAATTCATCACACAAATAGCTAATTCTATTTTCCACTTAAGTCAACCAAGACGAGTCATCGCCTAGCTGTCTCAACACCCAACAAGGTTTTGAGGAAACTTGGCTACGTTGCCACTTGTAACGACTTATGGGTTCACTATGGCGTATAGCCTTCTGGCTTTACCCGAGCCCGTTAATTCACAAACAGCTCCATAAAAGACATAAATGATGTAACAACACATAAACATCCACCATCCAAAATGTCATCGGTCGCGCGAACATAGTTAAATAGTAATCCGAAACATAGCCAAATACGAATATCACACGAATACATCTGTGCTCTCATAATAACATAAGTCATAGTACAACAAAAGGAAAACATGTCTTGACCCCCAATTCTTGACTACTCAATCCTCGTTAAGCTACTCCGGCTCTACAAGAAAATATTCACATAAGGTTGTAAGCTTCTAAAGCTCAGTACGGGGAGTCATCCTCATGTCTAACATAAGTTCACTGAACACATATATTCAAAATAAAATCTACTAAATTTCTCTAAATCCCTATGTCACGTATGACTCATTCTAACCTCCGTAGGTTCAATTATTTCGTCAACAATCTGACTTATATATTCTAATTCACCAATTAACATCATATATCCCCTAAATCACATTAGTTCAAGTATGACCCATACCATATTCGACAAATTAAATTTATCATCAAGTAATTCAATTCATCAATTCACATCTTCGTGTCAAAATAGGAGTCGACAGATGCATCTTGACTTTTGACGATAGTCAAGGACTCACATCATCACCACCAGAAGGTCATGTTTGGAATACGGCAACAGTTGTTCGTCTCTGATCCTTCTCCTTTTCGATGTTTTCATCCCTATATTCCGGTGAGTCGTGGAAACATCTCTGACTACCTCACCACCGGGTTATGGATCTGGACAATCTCTGCCCGACAGCAACAATAGCGGCACCGCCATGCTTCAGTCCACCATTCCTGTCACCTCTGTCACCATGCGATTCGTTACGCGTCCACCATAATTTCTCTGTGCCGGCAAGGTCATTCTAGCAACAGTGGCATCTTAGGTAGTGTTCGAGAAGGCGGAATGCGGAAGCGGAGCGGTCGGAAGCCGCCCAACGCCCAGGGCACCAAGGCGGCTGCCCAGCTACTCCGGCAAACACTTTTTTTATTTTTTTTAGTAAAAAATATTTTTGAATAAAATTTTTATTCAACTTTTTATTATGTTAATAAAAAATAAGATGCAAAATTTTTAAGCACTACCACTACACTACATCTCATTATACAGGAGGGCTCAAAAAAACATTTATCTTCAACCGGTGTGGGACAAAATGTGTGCAAGTTGGACAAATATCCCACACCGATTTCGAATGGTATGGGGAAAAGTATTTCTTCTATAAAAACCACTCTCCTTTCCCTTTTCAAACCATGATTTTCCTTCCCTTTCCATTGTTATGGTTGGGCCATGCTATTTTTGGTTGGGCCAAGAGCCCAACCTACATTAAAAAAAGTTTAAGTTTTTTTTTCTGGGCGGCCGCACAGCCCGTTTAGATGAGGTTGTGTGGTTGTCTAGTCGTTTTATAGCCTGTGAGGGCTGCTCAGGCAACCGCCCAAGCGCCTGGGCGGCCGCTTTCTCGAAGATCTTAGGTGGCCAACGATCGGCCATGTCATCATTATCGGTTTTCATCGCAGTATTACTTGCCTTGGCAGTGCGCAACAGCACTTCCGTCGTGAGCTCATCTTCCACCGATAGCGTCGCCCCATTCTAGTATGATACATCTCGCACGATTGGCCCCGTGCCACAATCGTCCGTGCTACGACAGCCCCACCATCATCGACGTTCATGCTGAATGGGGTGCATCGATCCGACGGGTCATGTCTTCGTGAAACCAGATCGCAGGCACGTCATTAAATCTGCGAGTCTCGAGATCAAAAACATATAATGACAGTTTCAAACCAATCCACATAATGCACATAGTTCACTGTTTGTATGTTGTTCATACAACAATTCCTTTATGGCAGTTTAATTCCAGAAAACAGGGGAACTACATATAGCATATCTAGAAAAGAAAAACAAAGCGTAAGAGGTTGAGCAAAATACATTATAACCAGGGAAACAGAGCGCACGAGATCAGGCAAATACAACATCACCAAAGGGAGAATCGCTCAGTTCAGTCATGTATTCATTCCAGTTACAAATATATAACACCTTGCAACATGTTTTCTTATTCAAATCTACTAGATAATCATGTTAAGGATAGATCTATCAGCTAACATTCTAAATCTGCAACTAGCACACAAACAAACATTATCCGATCTATTCTTTTCACTTCCCCACAGGATGA
>JAOYMZ010073402.1:0-12003 GCA_025802335.1 Pinguicula primuliflora | reverse complement strand
CGATTGAATGTCTTGGTTGTTTTAGTTGGGTTGGAGGAATCAGTGAAGATTTGTAGAGAAAGATGATTCCAGATGCAAATAAGGAAACCGATCAAAAAAATGCAGAGAAGGAAGATTAAAAAATTTTGCAGCGAAAAGTACAAATAAAAAGGAAGAAGATGAAGTGGGCGTTGGAAAGTCTTAAAAATAAAAAGAAAAGTTTTAATAGAAAGGCGGACACGTGCCATTTTATGTTTTTTATATATACAAAATATAACTTATTTCTATTTACTTAGACTTTTATATTTTGATTGTTTCTTGTCATTTCCTTTTATATTATATTTTTTATCTTATAAATATTTTATATAAGTATATTATATTGAATTTTTAGATATTGTTTTCAGTAAGTGTTGGTGCCTCATTTCTAATCTAAGTAATTTATCTTACAATTAATTTATGAAATTAAATAAGTCACTTAAAATGACTTAAATGAACCATTTTTTTATAATTAAAGGATCTCATTTCATGTAAAAAATGTATAGAGTTATATACAAAAACAGGAGTTGAAACTAGACTAATAAAGACAAAAAGCTACAGACTATCCGATCATGGTAAAAATGGCAGCAGGACAGTGAATCCAATCAATCATTATGTAGCCAACTGGAATTTTTTCGTGAGTTTTTATCCAGTGCCAAGTTTGGCCTTTAACGATTTCAAGCACATCACATATCCCTTCTGCATCGAAACGTACATAGTTACGCTCCTTCCACAGATACCATACCGTCGCCTGCCATATTGTATGACCAATTCTTCTCCAGGTTCTACCTTTGAAGATATTGATGAAATTCTTGAGATGTTGTGCAGGCGACGTTGATGCAATATTATCTGTGTTAGTCCATTGCGATATACTAGTCCAAATCTTAGCTGCGTTCTGGCAGCCTACGAACAGGTGTTCAACATTTTCTTCAACCTCCACGCACCAGACACAACGGCCATGACTGATTTCGGAAGAGACACCTCGTTGTCGCAGGTTATCCATTGTTGAAATGCGATTCTGAAGTAGGCGCCATATGAAGTACTATACCCGTCTATGGGCGTATGAAACCCATGCTATGCTTAGATCGCTTCTGTCCTGGGCAGGTTCAGTTTGTTGATCCTGATCTTGAATGAGCTTGTATGCAGATGCTACCGAATACCTCCCTGTTGGATCCGCTTTCCATTTCTAATCATCCGATGCATGGTCTTCTAATTGAAAATCTACCAAATGGTTGCGCATTACTATCAGGGATTCTTCCTCCCATTGCCATAGAGTTCTTCTGAATGTTGATTGTGCAGCTTTGATGCCTGCAGAGAAAAGGTACGAGGTGCCTAGTTCGTTTTCACTTAGTAGACAGCCTCGTACCGTTGCTGTTTTGTTAGTACATATTTGAAATAGATCAGCATATATGATAGCATAAGTACCTTCGTTTGTCCAGTTAGTCGTCCAGAATAGTGCTTTATCACCAGAGTGAAGGATGAGCTCTATACTTTCTTTGAACTATGGTTCATATGCTGCGGACAGCCAGATATCAGTCCAGGCTTTTGATGTATTGTCAGGTAGGGAGGTCAGATGCAGTTCTATCATAGTAGTTGTGCTGTCGAAGTATTTGGATGTTATCACCTCTTTCCAAAAGCTCACCTTTTCGGTCTTGTATCGCCACAACCATTTTGCTAGTAATGCTTGATTCATACAGAGAAGAGTGTCATCTGCATACCGAAGGTGAGAAACACTCACATTTCCTACCCGAGCCCCTGATAAAAGATGCAAGTCCATAGCCTTGTTAAGCATAAGATGCAATCCTTCAGCTATAATAAGAAAGAGGAATGGAGATAGAGAATCTCCTTGTCTGAGACCTCGTTGAAGTTTAAATTCTCCTGCACTTGCCCGATTGATAAGTACTGATGCTTTTGCTATAGAGACGCACTGATGAATCCAACTACACCATGTCTCGCTGGCTCCCATCTTTCTTAACATTCTTTGGAGAAAGCTCTCTTAAAATCCAACTTTAGTAGTAGTAGAGGTTTCTTGTTCCTTTTGTATGTATGAATGACCTCATTAGCTATCAATACTCCATCTAAGATCTGCCGCCCCTGTATAAAACCAGTCTGCTCTTTTGAGATAACTTTCCCAATAACTTACTTTAGTCTTCCAGCTAAAATCTTTGCCAGAATCTTATATCCACTGCTGACCAGTGAGATAGGCCTGTAATGCTCCATAGCTGTTGGGTTTGAGATTTTTGGCATAAGCACTATCCAAGTGGCAGTCAACCCCCCAGCTATTCTTCTAGATGCATGGAACTCCTGAATAAATTTAATAAAGTCATCCTTAATGACATGCCAGTCAGATTGTAGGTACAGGAAATTATATCGGTCTGGGCCTGGAGCCTTTCTTGGAGCACAGTTCCAAACTGCATCTCGTATTTCCTCATCAGAGATCTCCTTGATTAGTGACTCATTCTCCTCTTGTGAGAAGGTATGTTCTGTTGGTAGATCAAGTGAAGGTCTGCATTGGATTTTCTTCATATTATATCCGTAAATATTCAGTGATACCTTGTTTAACTGCAGGTACCTTGTCCACCCATATGCCATCAATTTCCATCCCTCGAATATTGTTTGATCTCTTATTCCTCTGAAGGCGAGCGTGGAAATAAGCATAATTACCATCACCTTCCGAAATTCATTTGGAGCGTGACTTTTGAAATGTCAGTCTTTCTTTGTCTCTCAATGTCTATTGCAGAGATAACCAAAATATCTTTTTGAGCTCAATCTCACTTTGTTGCAGCATCCCTAGTTCACTTTTCAGATCATATGTATACTGCTCCAATTTTAGTTTCTCGATTCTCTTGTCAATGTGCCCAAATGTAGTTTTATTCAAGGCAGATAGAGTTGTCCTCATGAGTCTCAATTTCTGATGCAAAATGTAGCCTTTTGAGCCTGTGACATGGAGACTGCTCCATTCCTTCTGAACAAAATCTTTGAATCCTGGTTCATCTTCCCAACAATCCAACGTACGAATTGCTTTTGGCCCCCAATTGAGGTCCTCCTTTCTGATCAATAACGGACAGTGATTCGAAAGTGTCCTCATTAAAGCATATTGATATAGGTCTGGCCAGGAAGTCATCCAACCTGCAAAAAATAATAAACGGTCTATACGACTGCAGCTGGTGCCTCTGCCTATGAAGCAGGTGTAACGTCGTTGCTGTAGAGGAAAATCAACAAGGTTAGCATCCATAATAAAAGAATGGAAATCGAACATCTCCCTGATAACTGGTGAAGTCGTGCTTAGTCTTTCTTCAGCATTCCTAGTCGCGTTGAAGTCACCAGCGATACACCACCTTCCGGAGGGGTCATTTGAGATTTCTGCTTGGATGACCGGCCATAGATCTGTTGCAATCTATTTGTGTGAAAGATTCCAGTTTTATTTCTTGAATGAGCAGCATATCCAGATTTTGTGATCTTACTAGTTGCTTGATATCCTTTCTCTTCAGGGATGTACCTAATCCTCTGATATTATAGCTTCCAATCCTCATCGGTTGTATTTTAATCTAACCTTTCCGCAGGCTCTGCTAAGTGATGCTGCACATATCTAGATAGGGCAGCCGAATCTATTGTTTTTAGTTGTTTCACTATAAGCTCATCCTTGCCTGTAGCTGACACTCCCAAGGACTGAACTATATTCCATAGGGTTTCCGTCTCATCTGCTTGTGCATGTGCATCTCTTTCATTGCTCAGGGTACGATCTTCTGATGACTTTTCCATTTCTACTAGTAAATGGCTCCCTGGCGGAGTCTGCTGACCACTAGTTTGAATGATACAAGTGTGTTGTTTTAATCTCTCTATTGAGTGTTTTGCTCTATTCAACAAACCGCTGCTCATCTGATCCAAAATTCGCAGTGTCTGATCCAAGATGTATTGAAGATTAAAAGGGTCTTGGCTGGGCACCGGTGTCTGCGAAGAACCTAGAGCTGTTACACTTAAATCGGATTCCCCATCAATTTCTGCATCTGTGAAGATCAGAGTCCGGTTGATACTGTTTGCAGGATTTTGCATACCCAACTTTGTGTGTTGGCTGGCAAGGAGTGCTTTGAAACCCCCTAGTTCCTTGACCTCTGAGACCTTTCTCCTTGCAGTGGAAGAGAGTTCTTTACTGCACCAATTCGGTCGAACGTTTAAAATTGGCTGTTCATCCTTGCGTGTGTCTTTGAGACTTGATACCGGATCTCCAGGTTCATTAGTTGAAGGGGTACTCTTTGCAACTTGACTATTCACTGGAGAGTGAGTTATGGTTCCACTGGAGGATGCTGTAGATTGCCCTTGTGGTCTGAGTTCCTGGTCTTTGCTACTCTGAGCTGTTGAGCTGTCCATATGAGTATCCGAGGAATTGTGCAAGATACTGAATTCCTCCATAACGAATGGGACAGGTACAAGTGGTGTTTTGATATGCTCTGTTGGGATATTTTCCACAGTCCCAGCCGCTGATGCCTTTTGCTGTTGGATCTGTTCTGCCGGGGTATTTTCCACTGCTGTTGCCGCTGGTGCCTTGTGTTGTTGAGCATTCTTCGGGATGTATGCCTTCTTAGCAAACTGATTTGCCCCCAGTAAGTCTGGCCACTCTTTTATTTGTTCACCTTCCATGACTTTGCTGGATTCTTGTTATAAATGGTATCCTCTTTTATTTGTTATAAATGATATCGTGTTCCTCTTAAATGAACCATTTAATATGAACCAAATAATTTTTTGGGGATAAGTGAACCAAATGACTTAGATTAGAATTGAGCAAAATATGCTTCAACACCTATCCCTATTAGTGATACAAATGAATAATTAATTTATTTTATTTTATTTTTAATTTTAAACAATTTTACAATATTATTATGTAAAAATATTTATTTTATTATTTTTTCTTAATAATGTTGTTGATCTTGCAAAAAAGATAGTTCCATGTAAATAACATACTACCCATCATTTTCCGTCATTTAATTTACCATGTTCTTGAGTTGGTACTAATTTTGTCATTCAGCATTACCACAATTGAGAGATATTTAGTAGTCATAAAGAAAATCGATCATTGACTGAGATTATTATACATGATAGTGGTTAGTCATCAAGCTTAAAACTAATTATATTGATATCACACCTACACTATCATGTTATGCATGATAGTGGTCTGCCAATGATCCTAAACCCAGAATGCCAGAAAAATCATGCTAAGTCGGTATAAGATAACTTGAGCACCCCAATTGCAGAAGTCTAGATCCGCCCTGCCTATGAGGAGGTGTCCAGAAACATGTAGTGTTTGTATGTGTGTTGTGTGTGTTGCTGGTATCATCAACTTTGGTGATCCCATTATTTCTGGAAAAATATTATGCTGCAGGGCAGAAGGAATAGGACACCGCAGGACTGCTTTTTAATAACACACAGCAACACACACCCGTGAACGTGTGTGTTGCTGTGCTTATTCAATCAATAAAAAAATTAGTCCTGCGTGTCTTGCGCCAGTTTTGATAAAATTCTTATTTCTGATGCTGAACATTACATTTTTTGATTTTTCAAAATATGTGTAAAGAGTGCGTGGCTATTCATTTATTGACGAATTGATTGCTCATAAATCTGATAATGAGAAGTTGTTTTTCGACGGACGGTGAGTGAGTGGTGGTCACTGACACTATAATCATTTCACTTTTTGCTTGATTTATGCGCTTTGACTGATTGATATGCATATACATAACCTACAAAATGATCTACTTGGTACAACAAATATTTGAACTGAGAGGGGGGATATACACCGTTTCTAACTTTGAATGTGCCCTTGAATAAAAAATGAAGCTGCACCAAGTAACCAGAGAGACAAAATCAATGAACATGCATCATTGGACTTCTTATATATTTATGAAAAGAAACCAATTTTAATGATGAAAAACAGAGAGTGGTGTGTCTTGAAGTGCCCTATAAAATGATGGACCATGAGAGCTAAAAGAAAAAGAAACTAAATGCTCACTTAGTTCTCATTCCTCACCTCCACTTCTCAACTCAAACTCAAAAGGAGAAAGAGAGAGAAACAAAGGTAGTAGCAATGGAGAATCAGAGAGAATCGCGATTCAAGAGGGTATGTGTTTTCTGCGGCAGCAGCACCGGCAAGAAGCCAAGCTATCAAGACGCCGCGGTTGATCTCGGAAAACAGCTGGTAAGAACTGAGAAAACATATTTCATATCTGTATATCTGTACATATTTCTATATACTTGTATTGTGAGATTTTTTTTCATCTTTTAACATTTTGGAGTCTGTTTGGCTCTGTAACTGTATTGATCAGCCTTTCTAGGGAGGAGAAAATTTGATGGAAGTGGTAGAGTCTGTGGCATGATAGAAGAGAGAGTGGTGGTAGTTGTAAATTGTAATGTTGAGACCTTTCTTGCATGATCTTACTTTATGGGAAATAAAACATTTCCTTCCATGACATGAGGAAACAAACATACCCTTGTCTATGGGATTCTCTGCAAGTTTGCCTTTTTTCTATTCTGATTTCATGCATGTATGATAGTCATTGATCATGTTTAACGACTGTTTTTTTTTAAAATCTTATCCAATACATTTTTTGTTGTGTATTTTTTATTTCATGAAGGTTGAGAAAAGGATTGATTTGGTCTATGGGGGTGGAAGCGTGGGTCTGATGGGTCTTGTTTCTCAGGCAGTTCATGATGGCGGGCGCCACGTTCTGGGGTAAAGACATATACATACATAATTCTATCTTCCCACTTCATAGTTAATGCCCATATCTCTCGACATATATGAACCGCGTCTTATTTTATCCCAAAAAATAAAACTAGTAATATGTTGTTGGAACTGGTCTTTTTTGCCACCCAAAAGCAGACATCATGGGATCAACTGCTACTGTCGGATTATGTTTTGTCTATAAAAAGCTTTCTTGCTTTCGAAATTCACGGACATACCTTGCTTTAGTAATGGAAGGAAGCTTCATATGTTAATGGTATATACTATTTTGATGATGGAAGGTTAGGTTTGGTTATAAAATGAAGTTGTGGGTAGGACTGGAAATGTCAATTTGTTCCAATAAATTCTTGATCAGAATGGGAAAAGTGAACAATGCCTTTTCAGAGTTTCCTACTTGGGAGTTGGGACTATAAATACATAATGTCTATAAACAGTCATACAACACTAATTTTTGACACTAAATCCATGTGTTAATTACATGTGACCAACACATTTTTAGTATGATTTTAATGTCAAATTTTGGACAGTTTGGTTCTTATATTAGTTGCAAGACCATATTTTCCCATGTGATATGTTCAAATGTTGTAACATGCGAATTCTCTTTGCCATTTTCCGTTGCAGAGTTATTCCAACTACTCTTATGCCCAGAGAGGTAAAGGAAAAGCATGGTTCTGTTCTGTTTCTATGATTCTTTCTTCTACAGTTGGTGATCTTCATGAAACAATGATTTTATTCTTTTTCTGTGATTGCATTGTACAGATCAGGGGTGAAACCGTGGGAGAAGTCCGAGCTGTATCTGGTATGCACCAGAGGAAAGCTGAAATGGCCCGACAAGCGGATGCCTTCATTGCCCTTCCAGGTACCCAACATCACGTGCGTCCGATTCTTACAGAAGAAGAATGGAGACAAAAATGGTACATGTTTTTTTTTTCCAGGTGGGTATGGGACTCTAGACGAGTTGCTCGAAGTCATCACTTGGGCTCAGTTGGGAATTCACCGAAAACCAGTTAAGTTTCCGCACCTTCTTACTCGTTTCCGGAACGAGTAAAACGGTATACTTGTTTCCTTTGTTGTCGTTTATGAACCTGAAAAAGCATGTCACTTTACTTGCTGTGCAATATTGGGGAGTGTTCGTTCATTCACCCCACGTGGGTCTGCTCTGTGATTTCTTCTAATTGGTACTGGAGAAGTGAAAAAGTTTGCGTTTCCATCCTATTGAATTCACCGGAATCGGTTATGGTTTTGCAGGTTGGACTGCTGAACGTGGAGGGGTATTACAATTCTTTGCTGTCGTTTCTTGATAAAGCCGTCGACGAAGGATTCATTTCTCCCAATTCTCGCCGGATCTTTGTCTCGGCTCCGACTGCAAAACAGTTGATGAAAGAGCTGGAGGTATGTATATGTATGTATGTATATGTATAATTACAGTTAAAAACTCGATACCAAATTCTTACTCATACCACATAGTGAACAAACACCATTGGATTGGGTCCAGGAACATATTCCCGAACAAGATGAAATTACGTCCAAATTGATTTGGGAAGAGGAGGAGGAAACGGCGAATGAATCCAATGTTCAGATATAATGTGTTGGTAATGAGCACAAGAACCAACTAACAGTACATACTACTACTGTATTTTGTCACTGTAAAGACGTTCTTCACTATTAATCGTCTCAGATATATATATAAGTAGTTGATTATTTATTGGCTTTATATTTCTTCATTTTACTCGTAGTCATAATTGTCAAATTAGGATTCGAATCGTAAATCAAAATGATCAATTTTCTAATCGTAAATCGAATCGTAAAGATTCAATCACAATTTAAATTCCAAATCGTACCTGGATTCTGATAACTTATTGGCATAAATGATTAAAATATAAGATTTGAATCGATTTGCTTTAGAATTGTATGATTTAGAACACTCAAGGCTCGGCATCAATTAATCAGTTTGCCATCAAGAAAGGATCGTTACCGGATTATTAAACAAAAAAAATTGGCAAACCTCTGGAATAAACAGATGACGCCATCAAGGAAGGTCTTCTGCAGATCGGTCCAGTTTAAATTGCAGCAAAGTACTCCTTGCTGAGCTTAGGATCGGGTTTCATGGATTTCTCCCCAGGCTTCCAACCAGCTGGACAGACTTCATCAGGGTTATCTTGCACATATTGCAAAGCCTGGCGATGTATAGCATGTACAGAGTATGACATTAGCTCGGGAAACATGAGGCACAACCTGCAGTATTATTACCTTCAAACGTGACTATACCTGGAGTGTCCGAAGAGTTTCATCAACGCTGCGGCCAATTGCAAGATTGTTTATAGTAGAGTGTTGGATGACACCCTCCTTGTCGATGATGAAGAGTCCTCTTAATGCAATTCCCTGAAATGGTCGGTACGGTACAGAGTAATGTGAAGATATGGGTTATTGATCTTTTTTTTATCCTTGGATCGCAAGAAAGACTAGGTGTTGCAGTGCAGAGACAAGCAATGTCTCAAAGTCATTACAATAGTTATATATATAGGCAAAGAATAAGTACCTCTAAGTAAATACAAAGATATAAAAGGGCTAACATATAATTACACCTAACCTAGAAGTATTTGTGAGATATTTAGCCTTATAGAGGTTCGTATCATCTAAAAGCAATACAATGCATACCTGCTCCGGAATCAGCACGCCATATGATTTTGAAACTGACTTGGTCACATCAGAAACTAATGGGTAATTCAAATCCCCCAATCCCCCAGATTTCCTATCGGTTTGAACCCATGCAAGGTGAGAAAACTGCAAACAAAATAAAGAAAGAAATTTGGTAGTTGGTACTACAGTGTAAAATGGGGCTGGTTAATGTAGCTTATCAATTATAGAGTAAGAATTTTTTTTTTTTTTGATAACATAGGGAACCCTCCCGAGGTAGGTAAACCCAACGCCTACTGCAATAGTCTGCAAATCACGGTAGGGAGGTAAGACACACTTCGCAAGCCATATGTGACAGACTCACATCGCTGAGGGGATTTGAACCCATGATATTTGAGTGTAATTATCACTCTCAGCACCAATAGGTCAACCCCTCTTTGACATTATAGAGTAAGATTTATCAGAACGCACCACATGCAAAGATACTCACAGTAATAACTGCATATAAAAGATATGGGATACATATAGCACCTCCCCATTTAAACAATTCCTACATGCGAAGATTGGCTTACCACACTGTCTATAGATACACCCAATACTTCTGTATTCAACTTCTCAAATTCTGCGTAACGGTCACTGAACGCAGTGATCTCTGATAGAAAGGTAGTTTAAATGTCAAAATACCCAATTATCAGTTCGATCATAAGGTGGTCAACATGGTTGAATTCAAACTTACCAGTGGGACAAACAAATGTGAAATCTAAGGGGTAGAAAAAGAGGATAACATACTTCTTTCCGATATATTCGGAGAGTTTAACCTGCAGGAAAAGCAACAGACAACTCAAAAACGGATAAATGCCATGACCGGGTATGAGAAAATAATCAAGGGAAGGGGACCAGAGACCAGGGTACAGATCATATTTGCATCAGTGGTACATTACAGATCCAAATAAATAGTTAGGTAAACTTCCAGATTTCAGGGTGCAAATTCTTTCCTGTACATTAGAAGATGTTGAACGAAACCGCGCCACAGATTGGTGATTCATCTAAAACTAACAAGTACATGAAAATTCTCCTTAGTGTAAATCTCTTTCTTGGATGTCGAATTAATTTTTTGATCCATTCAAAACCGATTGAAGAAGTTCATGGGTAAGATGTCGAAAGGCCATCACTGACGTAAAAAATTCCTAGAGAAATTAAGGCAATTCTGGATTGTACTTCTAACTTCAAAAGACATCCTCCTAACCCAGGAACAACTGAAATGAATCACGAGCTGTACCATACAGTACTCTCAAGCGCTTACCTTAATAAATTCCTGGTCAAAAACTGCTTCTGCCTCAAAATCTGGAGCTGTGTTTCCAACCAGTGGAAGCTCACTCTGGAACCAAAAAAAATAAGCATTTCAAGGTCACAAAGAGGTCGAACGGTAATCGAAAGCAAATACTAAACCAGCTTGAAGAAGCATTGGTGAACTGAATCAATGGATGGATAGTCTCGTGGTTCATGCATTGGAACTAATTTTAAGTTTTAGGGTTTACGGTTTTAGAAATCAGGAAGTTAATTTAATCCAGGCGAAGAACAAGAGCGTCACTGACTAAAACAACACTCTTCGACAACGTGAACGAATTCGTACGACGAAACTAAATTCAGATATATTTCGATCGGAAATGAACACTGGAGAAATTTCTCATCATTGAAGCAACATACACTCAAGAATAAATTAAAACGAAGACAATAAAACTGAAGAAAAAAGTGGAGGTGTGTCTCAAAACTTACTGCTCCGACGCAAAAACTCCGCCGTCTGGAAGAAGATACGGAGGAGGAAAATAGTGAGCGGGGAACACCGGCGACGCAAGCTCCACCGGCGAATGAGGAAGCAACAGAAACAGTTCTCTGGGGTAAAATGCAGGTTTTGGGATTTAGATTGGTATTAGATGAGATGAGAGAAACCATGGAAGTAGCAGCAGCAGAGCAAGCCATGGTTCATTCAATGCTCTTTGATACTCTGGATAGTGGTCGTCGCGATACTCCGGGGACTTAAAAGGTGGAGAACGGTCGGTAGTGCTTGCGAGGATAAGCTCCAAACTGTGTCGTTTTTGTTAAGGCGTAATTTCTTTGGTGTCAAGTCCTTTTCAAATTTGATTTTTTTATAATTTGCTTAGCACATGTATCAATTTCTATATTTTTTAATTATTCGATTTATAAGAAAAGTCTTATATTATCAGTATTTTATTCGAGTGCACAATTTATGTATGATATTATTCATTTTCGAAATTGAACGCATAATTCAAAAGATTATATATAGGAGATGAAAAGCTCAAAATTGCAATACGATTCCAACGACTTTATCATCAGAAATTTCCGAATCCCTTTCTCCTTCGGTTAAATAGCCTTTAATAGGGAAATAATTGTACAAGTGACCTCCGCAAAAATTCTATTGTGAAATGTAAGCTCATATTTTATTTTTGGTTTACTTTTATTGTTCTTTTACTTAAAACGCATTAAAAGAAAAGGAAGAAAAGAAATAAAATACCAATTCATCTTAAATACGTTCTAATCTAATCAATCGCCGGAAGACTTTTCACAAACCATCTCTGTCGAAAGAAAAATCATCCAAT
>JAOYMZ010073391.1:0-12004 GCA_025802335.1 Pinguicula primuliflora | reverse complement strand
GTAAGATTTGATACAGAAGGAATAAGTGATGTGCTAGACATGGGAATGGATAGAAGCACATGGGGTTGTTCCCGTACCATACACCTATTTCGAATGATGTCGCGCTCCTGATACTATATTTTGTAATATGATTCATTAGCATTATACCTTGGTTATGTTTCTGTGATAGGTTGTACATAAACACTGTAAAACTTGTTTTTTTGGATCATTTGCCTACCCCAAAAAACTTGTTCACGAATAGAATGGGCTTCCTGTTGTTGTTTACCGTCCATATTTCATGGCCCAAATAGAAGTACATACACAATCTTAAGCAGCAACAGAATGGGATTTACTGCAAAGACCCTATCTATAGACGTACGTACGTAAAGTGCAAAGTTCTTATCACTGTTGGATCCCAATCTCTTCTCCCCGGTTCATGCTGTGACTGGTTTCTGAAAGAAGAAGATGAAGAAGATGAAGAAGAAAGCTTGAGGTTCGCCCCTCGTTGCCCTTCCAATCTCTCCATAACAGGGGCTAAGAAAAATCCGCCCTATGAATCTTGCAACGCGAATCCCCAACTGAAGAGATTCTTCGTGATGAATCTGCAAGATCACGTGACATCCCATCCAGCACCTTCTCCAATCCGTCTACTCGTCTTGCAAGGGCAGTCATTCCCTTCTGGGAGCTTCCCATGAACCCCTGAGATGGGAAATGCGATATGTGTTCGATGTATTGTCCCAACGGAGAAAGAAGAAAACAGAGGAGGCTAAGGCTAGTATTGTATTGTTGTACCTGGAGCAAGTCAAGTAAATTGGATTGCTGTGTTTCAATTTGCAGAAGTTGTTTGCGGATCAGGGAGAGATCTTCCACATCCTGATGATTCTCCAAGTTTGAGTTGGTATTGGAGTTATCATTGAGCTCAAAAAGGATCACGCTGGAGAGCCATTGTTTCCTTGGATTGTCTTCGTTTGTTATAGAACTCTTCTGGCTACTCTCTGTCGATGAACAACTCAATGGGGATGATGTTGAAAACTTTATTTTCTCAGGTTGTGTGGTTTCTAAGATGAGATCTCTATAGCTCCCTGAAACCAGAAGAAGACACAAAAGGGGGGAGATCAATGATAATTTCTTTCGTGAATTGAACAAACCAATGGGATTGATATTTACCTTGTGGAGATGGTAAATCTACTTCTGGTTGGCTTGGGAGATCTTTCCATATCTCTAATGCTCGATTCATCGTCTCCCTCACAAGCTTGACCTGAAAAATATGCACTGAAAACTTTCCAAAAAAGTTCGGATTTTGTCTTTGTTTGGAGAATTAGAGGTTTTACCTTGTCAAATTTTCGATTTTCCAGAGCAGTGATGCAAATGTCCTTGAACTCCGCCGTTGAACTGCTCTCCGCCGCTGCCAATTTCTCCAGAAGTTCCGCCGCCGCCTTCCTCGCCGCCCAATCTTCACTTCTCAGGAACACAACCGCCGTGGAAACAACAGAGCCCAACAAATTCTTACACTTCACAGCACCAGAGCTTATAATACCACCGATGAAGGAAATTAAGGCAGGTTTCGCTTTAAAACTCTCGCTCTTTACCAGCTTCAGCACCCTCGGCAAGAGCTTCCTCAGCTCCGCCGCGTCCGGTTCCGGCGCAGCCTCCACTGCCGCGGACAAGCAGAGCGACGCGCCGATCTGTGCGTTCCAATCCTGCTCGCGGAAGACGGCGTCCGCCAGCGGCTTCAAGATCACGGTGAACGGCTGGGAGTTCACGTGCGCGGCGATGGACGCAACCGCTTCCACGCAGGTGGCTCTCACGGCGGAGTCGGGGTCTCGCAGGCGGCGGACGACGGCAGAGATCATTCGCGAGAGGTGGGGCGACAG
This sequence comes from Pinguicula primuliflora, assembly GCA_025802335.1. Classification (NCBI taxonomy): domain Eukaryota; kingdom Viridiplantae; phylum Streptophyta; class Magnoliopsida; order Lamiales; family Lentibulariaceae; genus Pinguicula; species Pinguicula primuliflora. The sequence continues at coordinate 10,151 of JAOYMZ010073391.1, read as the reverse complement.
CGCGTTCCCGTGGGCGGCGGACAGCACGGACAACAGACGGACGCATTGGCGGTGGACCGGCGACTTCTCCGACGAGTTCGTGCCGGAGAGGCACGCCAGAAAGGTCGCGAAAGCGTGGTTCGGGAGCGAACGGGCTATGCTGTCGAGTTCGTTGGCAGCCATAGAAAGCGTGTCTCTGTCCGAAAACTTCTTGAGACAGCTGTAAACTCGTGTTTTCAGTTCACCTGAATCCTGTTTCCCGATTGCCATTGCGAGAAACAACACACACACACCGTGACACCGATTGAAAGTAAGTTTGTCAAGCGGTGGGCGCCGGCAGTGACATACGGCGGCGTTGAAAGAGGAACTAAACGTGTTAACCGTTATAAGGCCTTAGCAGATCAAAGTGGTGAATGGTATGTTTTATATAGTTATGGAGAACGTGCCGAGGTGTAGATGGAGGCCCCTCAAAGTTTAACTGATTTTTTTTTATAGCTTGTATAATCAATGTATGATTTCTATTTCCATAATTTGAAGATCTTCATATAAACTTACTAGGTGTTATGTTTTTCAATTTCATTTAATTTTCCACACTTCATTGTCCAAATTAAACATGCCCATGAAAAATCTACATACAAAATATCGGAAAGTGATATAGGAGTAAAAATTTGGGCAGAAAAAAAACAGTAACACACTTGGCAGCATACCATACGTTATGGAGTGACCCCACAATTAATGGTCGTCCAATAATATGTTGTCATGTGCTTTTCTTGTGCTTTTTCTTCCCATTTTTTCCTTCCCCTTATTATTTTCCCAAAATATCAGCATCTTTATGCTCCTACAAGGTTTAATGACTTGATGATTGATAATTTCATAGTATTTTTTTCCTCAAATTGAAATTGAAATAACACTCAGAGAAATTGGAGTAGAAATCATAGAAATTCAATGTGCATATAGTGATTAACGACAATGATGTGTAACAAAAAATTTATAATAAAATTAAAGTATGTTGCAAAAATAATAATCAAAAATTAAAATAAACATGAAAAATAAAATTCAAGACCTAGTCCGGATTCTCATATCAAGGTCGTTTAGTAACCAGTCAGACACTCGTAAGATGCCGTTTAATGTTAGGGTTGAAGTTTGTTGCTCTTAAAAACTATATTTATAGGGTTTTAGATGTTTATGACAGCGAAACAGTCAAAATCAAAATCCGTGACTGGTTCCAAAATTGTTCTGACATGAGAATTCTGAAAATGCTCACATTTTTATTCTGATGGCCGAAAAGTGCCTAAAAATCTCGTGCACCAAATTTTATTAGACAAAAAATTTGTACCCCTAACAACTCTGAATTGTCACCTTAACATTTTCCAATGCTTCATGGTGAGCTTGTTTCAACCATAATGTTAAATATTGATTAAGTGTATGAAGTTGTTTCACCCATAATTTGGAATCTTAATTGTTTGTTGTGGAAACCTAAACCACTCTCTAATCTAGATGTGAACCTAATTTGGGCGATCCTAAACATAACCACCAACAATAATGAGTGCATTAGTTGTATTGACTATTGACTTTGCACTTCATCCAAAAATCATGAAGCAAAATTTGAGGCTAACAAGTGCTTTTAGACTTTCAAAATAATTGATACCACTTACATCGTACCTTGACTTAAGGTGCATAGACATTGGGCTAACTTAGGAGGATAATATGACATAATCTCATTAAATTCTTAGTCCTAAGTGATCGATTAGTTGATTTATATTTTTTTTCCAACTGCGTGTAAGAGTTAGGCAGTGTTTGCAACTGCTTATGGAAACTGCTTCTGGACGTTGCACCACAATTTTATTTTTTTGAGTATTTGTCAGATTTTTGCTTCCGCTTCCACTTTAGAGGTTGAAATGTTGTTTTGGCCTATAATCCAAAAGCAGGGAATGAGATGTTTCTGCTGTGAAAAAGCAGACTGTGACATTTTTAAAAATAAATGAATTTCGTATCTAAGACCATATTACCCTTATCAGGTTTCTTCTCTTTCTGTGCAAATCGATTTGACAATATCCATCGCCTGGGTGAATGTGTTCGCATCAAATTCTTGCTTATCTCTGTCAGTTCATTTCAAATCCTACCTGGGTGAATTTGTTTTCGTCAAATTCTGGTGGAAGCTCTTCTACGATTGCAGTCAACTAAAATTTTCACATAAGCTAGTTGCGTACAAGCTCATTTCTTACCAACATTAAGAAATAAAAGACTGCAGACTATCGAAAATTCCGCCGTTTTTACTGCCTAAATTTAAAACAGACGTATAAAGAATTCTTAAGACTAATATCAGTTCTTGTTGTTATTGGCACACCGTCGAATATCTAGAGTGAATCATATATTGATCTTGGACTCTCTAGCAAAACTTTTCTTCCTTCATCGACAATTTTCGTCAAATTCTGATGAATTCATCTTTTTCAAATTCTGGTGAATCCATCTTCGTCAAATTCTGGTGAATTCATCTCTGTCAGTTCGTTTCAAATCCTGCCTGGATGAATCTGTTCTCGTCAAATTCTGGTGAAATGTTAAATGTGGACGATTTATAAGGGTAAAATTGAACTTTTCTTGCATACATATAAGAAAAGCTATTTTCAATTAAAAACATTTGCAAACACTACTATTAAATTTTTTTTGTAGGATCACTTTTTTTTTGCAAACACACAGAGTTTTTTTATAAATCACTTTTTTTAAATTTTCTCTATTGAAAAATGTTTTGTCAAAGTAGAAGCATTTGCAAACACACACTTATTCTCAATATTCATCCTCAAATACAACTAGATAAACAGACCTTGTTTAACCAATAGTCATGGCCAATTAGGCAAAATCACATTGTGATCGACACGCACTGCCTTCCCCTAATTTTTTTCTTGGTTATTAAATTGATCACTCTGACACCATTTTAGATTTTGATATAACGGACTCTCTTGGCTCGGGTCTAGTATCTATGGTGTATATATGAGTCAAATTATGAGGGCTATGTGAGTGAACCTCATTAACACTTTAAACTCAATGTGATATATAAGTTAGCGTAATTTTCGTATGCTCAGTTCTTACGTCCTCAGTCCATACTCAACTTTTCGTAGCATCATCCGTCTTCGAAATTGATCGCACCATTGGAAATCTTATACATTGTAGATGAAAATCCTCATCGTTGCCGGAAATTTCTAAAACCCTATTTAGGACTACTTAACCCAAGGGGATTCATAACCCTCCATTAAACGGTGATAACATCGTCGAAACTGGACCAAAGTATGTGTATTTTCATCTACAATGTATAATCTTTCCAATGGTGCGACCAATTTCGAAAACGGATTGTGCTACGAAAAGTTGAGTACGGACTGAGCACGCAAGGACTGACCATATGAAGATTTCTGTAATACATATATTGAAAAAAATAGTTAATTGTATATATTAAAAATATTTAATTAAAATAATATTTAATTTTGACTTCTGGATATTTAATTATACATATTAAAAAAATATTTAATTATATATATTAAAAATAGTTAATTATATATAAGAAAAAATATTTAATTAAAAAATATTTAATTCGGACTTCGGGACTGTCCAGAAGACCGAAGTCCGAAAGGATCGGGCTCAAAATTTTAGGCCCGAATTAGTTCGGGACGGGATCGGGATTCGGCAAATCCCGAACCCGAATTCCGAATGCCCACCCCTAGTGAGGAGAGAAGATTGAGGATTTCTAGCAAAAGTAGCCTTGAGTCGGTGAGCCAATCTTTAAATAAGAAAAGTTTTATCGGCGATGAATTTTAATCTCGATAATATGCAGTTGCTGAAAATTGCATTATAAATTTTTTTGTGAAAACGGTACGAACCATTTCGGTTTATATTTTGACATAATATAATACTTCTGACGCATCATCTAAACTGATAATGTCGTTTACAAAAAAATCTTATAAGATATTTTGGTGACTTTCGACCGCCGATTAGAAATCCGTCACTAGTTTCTGAATTTTCATGTCGAGAGGGTTCCCAAATCGGTCAATAAATTTGATTTCGGTGATTTCCCCATCAAAATAAAATGGACCCCTAAAAAATATATGTTTAAAATGCAACCGGAACCTTTCGATCACCAAAATTTAAAAAATGTTACCGATTCAAGAAGGGTCTCAACACAAGAATTCTATAATCAGGAAAAGATTTTAATCGCAATGATTGAAAATCAAAGAAAAAAAGACCTGACATCAGAACGACGCTTGACATCGAAGCCAGATCTGAAACAGAGTGCTCCAAAAGGGATGCATCTCAAGAAATCTGTCATTCAGCTGGGCTCAGCGAATTATGGTGCTGGGCAAGGACGCCCTCCCGATCTGCAAGATCCACTAGTGGAAACAGGTAAATTGAGTGTTCTCATGGACACGGATATTGATCCTCTTGGTGACATTGAGGCTAAGGGAACCATGACAAAGGATATCATGATCGAAGAGGACACCTTTGTGTCTGACCCTGCTGCACTAGAAGAGTGTTACTGAGCAAATGGTCTAGCAGAGTTGCCAACCCCCAAACTATTAAATGGCGATACAAATCCGATCCTGGAATGCACAGGGAACTAAGAACGCTACCATCATCTCTGCTCTACGAAATATGCTTAGGATGTACAACCTTTCAATTTTCTTCATCCTGGAACACAGAATAAGTGGGGCAATTACAGACACCATAATTAAAAGCATTGGATAAGGCTTTGACAGCTCGTTCAGGATAGAGGCTCTTGGCTTCTCGGGTGAAATATGGGCTATCTAGAAGAACACGATAGATGTGGAAATATTATCTGTTAACTGGCAATACATACATTTGGTAGCAAGCTTCAGGGATGGTCCTTGCATCAACATTACAACGGTTTATGGCAACCCAAATTCGACCATCCGTCGTTCGCTATGGCCACAATTGTCATCCGTTGTGGATAATGTGATGCTCCCTTGGATCATTATAGTGGATTTCAACGCTTTTCTAAGCTCTGAAGATAAACTGAATGGGCAACCTTCGAACGGATCACGCCCATTCAAAACTTGGGTGGAAGACGCAGAAGTGGAACCACGGCCTTTCTCGGGATATAGATTTACATGGGCGAGAGGATCCTGCCACGAAAGAATAGATTGGGCATTCTCAAATGCAGCTCTTGCTTCTGTCTTCACTTACTACAAAGTACGACATTTACCGCGGATGGCATCTGATCACTCGCCACTCATGGTTCATCTAAGTTTGGATAGCCAGGAAACAGGAAAAGAACCTTCATTTTGATACATGAACATGTGGCCATCCCATCACGCTTGGAATTCTTGGTTCCGCAACAACTGGGATGCCTCTCTACCGCTACCATTGACTTTGGCTGATATAACGATCAAATTAACAAGATGGAAGTTTGAAATCTTTGGGGACATATTCAGGAGACTGGAAGGTCTGCAAAAAATAATTACGTTTCAGCCTTCAATGTACTTAAGGAATCTGGAATCAAAGATCAGAGGGGACCTGGAGGCTATCCTGACTGAGGAGGAGTTGTTAATGAAACAGAATAGACGGAGCTCGTGGATCCTCCAGGGCGACAAAAACACAAAAGTATTTCATGCCCGATTCAAATCTCGCAGGAAAGTGACCAGAGCTACCCGATTGCAAATAGAAGACGGATCTTGGTGCTCGGAAAAACACATTCTGATCCATCATGCCACTCAGAACTTCTAACAAACCTTTGGGGATTTGCCAACACCCTCAAACGAGCCTTATGTCCCAAACCACATACAGGGATGGTTTGCAACACTTACACCCTCCCACCTCTCGCTACTAAACTGGGAGATTGTCGATGAAGAGATAAAGGCAGCACTTTTCAGGATTGATCCTAACAAGGCCTCGGGCCCCGACAATTTCTGTAGTGGTTTTTACCAAGCTAACTGGGAAGTGGTGTCTGCCCCTCTCATCTCTTTCATTTTGCTGGTTTTTCGATCAGGTGAAGTCCCTTATGAACTAAACAACTAGATGATATCTCTGGTACCCAAAAAAACAAACCCGCAGCACTTGGAGCACTATAGACCTCTCACATTGATCAACATCTGCGTCAAGATTGTATCCAAAATTATTGCCAACCGGATCAAGTTTGTGCTACCTGCAGTAATATCAGAGAACCAATCAAGCTTTGTGCAAGGACGGAATATATCAGACAATATTGTCACAGCCCAGGAAGCTTTACACACCATGAGACAGTCTAAACGGAAAACTGGATATATGACAATCAAAATAGACCTAGCAAAGGCCTTTGATAAACTGGAGTGGCCATTCATCCGGGAGACTCTGATAGATGTTGGCTTACCAGCTTGGCTCATTTCAGTTATCCTCTCATCTGTGCAAACAAGTTCATCTCAAATCTGTTGGAAAGGACTGAGAGGGCTAATGTTTCATCCAAAAAGAGGCGTGAGACAGGGAGATCCAATCTCTCCCCATCTTTTTGTATTATGTATGTAGAAGCTCACACAGGCGATAAACATAGCAACAGATACTGGCCTTTTGAGGCCACTCAAATTTGGTAGATCCAAGTTTTCACTTACCCACCTTCTCTTTGCTGATAACTTAATCCTTTTTGCAGAATGTTCGGGGGATCAAGCCAGGGTGGTGAAGCAGATTCTGCACAGATTCCTAACCTCATCAGAACAAACTATGAACACAACTAAATTAGTGCTATGGACTAGCCATCGGTCTCCTTAACACAGGCAAGAGAAGTGGAGGGCATCCTTGGCATTACTAGGGTCGAGGATTTGGAAGTTTATCTAGCGGTACCACTGATTCACGGGAAAATATATTCAGCTACTTACGAATCCCAACTTGTGAAGCTGCAAGAACGCACAAGAAGATAGAAGACCCAACATATTTCGCTAGCTGGGAGACTAGTGCTCAGTAAGACGGTACTCTCAGTTATGCCTAACTACGTGATGCAAACAGCAGTCCTTCCTCTGAGTACATGTGACGAATTGGACAAGTTGATCCGTGCTTTTCTGTGGGGTGGGAAAGTAAGTGACAGAAAGCCATCACTCTTGAAATGGGAAGAATGTTATCAACCTAAAGATAGAGGTGACCTTGGACTAAGGAAAAGCAGAGATACAAACAAGGTTATGATTTGCAAACTAGCTTGGTTGTTAGTCTCTGATACAAGGGAGAATGGCAAGGGATTATGGATTTAAATATTTGAAGCAAAACATGGTTTCCAGAATCACAACATTCTACATCAACCAACTACATCTCAAGGATCTCGCATCTGAAAAACCATCAAAAGCCTCCTGCACATCATTAAAGAAGGATGCTGCTGGGCGATAGGGGATGGATTGAGTATCCATTTCTGGGCTGATAGTTGGGGAAATCATCCTCATACATTAGCTCTGTATGCTTTATGTCCTCTAACGAACAATGACTTATCACTATGTGTAGCGAACTTTGTCAATCAAGAAGGAGACTAGGACCGTGACAGACTATACTTCTGGCTCCCCCTTGAGATCATACAAACGATTATAGCCTTAGTCCCACCATATAGAGAAGGAGGGGTGGATGTTCTCATTTGGTGACTTACACCTTCAGGGAAGGTGACTGTTAATTATGTTTATGATCTTATTGTTTCTCATGATCTAAATCCAGTTAATAAGATTTAGGGTATAATCTGGTCATTATCAGTGCAGCAGAACATTAAAATGTTCATGTGGAAAGCAGTGAGGAACTGTATATGGACGAATTTCGAGCGTCACCGAAGACAAATATCTCCATCAGATGCTTGTGTCTTCGGGGATATCCTGAGACAACACTTCACGTGCTAAGAGATTGCTCTCGAAGCCAGCAGGTGTGGCAATACATAGGGGTGATAGGTATAAAGATTTCTGGACAATCAACTCCTTGCAGGATTGGTTTACACAATGTCTTAACTCCAACTCGGTATCCACGAGTATGCACATTCTGTTTGCAACATCTTGCCGGCAGTTATGCTTAACTAGGAACGAAGCTATTTTCAAGAATAGAAACAATACCACTCATTCAGTGTGTCAATAATCAGAGCACAAATTATGGAAAATCAGAGAGTACTCAAAAGTCAGAGCTGGAGACAAGTTACAAGAACACAAGCTCTCAACAGCTTGCCGTACAACTTAAATATTTCCTTAGCCACAAGTGCTTCACAGGTAGAGTTCTTGATGTATACAGACGCATCAGTGCAAAGAGTATCCTCCCTTGCTTCCTATGGAGTAGTCCTGCGAGATTCCTGTGCTTCCTGGATCTGTGGTTACTCCGGGCGAACTTGCGCGTGCACCATTGTAGTTGCTGAGCTATGGGCAATCTGGCACGACATCAGCAGGATTCTACAATTAGGACTCTATAATGGAAATGGTGACGGATTGCACGGATGCTCCTAACTTACTCCTTCAGCATGAAAGCAACTATGTTGCAAAGCCTTTGGTTAATCGGATATTGAACAGATTGAAGAACCGAAGTGATATTATATCCCAACACAGTCCCAGAACAGAGAATGTGGCTGCTGATTTGCTAGCGAAAATGGCACTCCAGTACATTGATTTCAACACTTTCCTCCACATGGTAGATCCAACAGGACCATCGGATACTGCTGACCACTGTCGTCATTCTGCGCGAAGAAGGGATATGCTAAGCATAGCATCAAACTGGGCGACATTACCACATATTCAGGACACGGCTCTGAATGCACGCGATATTTCTTTCTGTTTTGACCCACCATGAGCGAGTTTTTGGAAGGAGGGCTTACGGGCTGCTTCTACTCTGTATGGCTACACTCATATGTGTTCAAAAAAAACTTAATTAATTTTGCAAGTTTTTTTTCATAATGCTAACATTTTTGTGTCGAAAGTGACATCATCCACGGAAAATTTATGCATCAAGAATTAAAATCATCATATTTTGGTAGAGTTGCTTAATATTTTATTGGAAGTTCTTAATAATTTTTTTGGAGAGAATGAGATCTTGTTCTGAATTTGTAGATCAAACTTGGAATCCACATTATTCTTAGAAGAATATGAGCATTTATTTTTTTCCCATTTTTCTTCGGCGCGCCCAGGGATCCATGGAGGACCCAAATGAACACGATTACATTCGGGTTCCGGCTCGGGTTCGGGTTCGGGGCCCATTCCAATGAATCGTCTCCCTCCCATAACATGCACTGTATTTGCCTACAACTCTCCATCTTGGTGAATCTGAGTTTTCAAGTATGAATCCTCCCTGTACTTGACATACAGTGGAAGCTCCAAAGCAGTTTCAGCAATCCTCCGATCGTCATGGATCTTTGCTATCAAGCTTTCAAGGGAGGGGAAATTAGCCTGAAAAAACAAGTTCAGCAACAAATAACTTAGCTTACCAACAAAGGCAATGGCCACGAACGCATTCTCCAACCATATAGACAAAATTACAATACCTCTGCCCTTAAATAGCCAATGATAACGAGGCGTAGATCCTCGCCGTAGAAGTCCTCCTTAAAATCATGAAGCAACCACGGCTCCTGGAACCAGCAAAGCACAATGTGGGATAAACTTAAGGCAAGGAACGAAAATTATGATGAGGTCGACGAGCATGGACTCACAACGGTTTTCTCTGAGTTGTTGAAGTAAGGATTCCAACCTATGCTCATGACCGTCTTGTAAATGCCACGGGTTGGTAATCCGGCCCAACCGAGATAGACACCTGATGGATGTTCTGCAAGGAGATCTGAGTAACCGTCCATACACAGATTAGCTGTAAGAACAGAAAAAAATGTTATTAACATTGAAGGTCAGGGTGCTTGGACTAGAAATTTTATGGTTCAGGATGGTAGATCCAGATTAATGATGTTAGATCCAGATTAATGATGTTAGATCCAGATTAATGATGTTAGATCCAGATTAATGAAGTGTTGGACCGTTGATTCACAACACTTGAATGATTAGGATTAGAATTTTGTACCAAACACCATTCATCTGGATATAAGATTCTGAACCTGAAAATTGGTGGTGCTTGACGGCTTGTTTCAGAGAGAACTAGCAACTAAAGAAACCTGTTGGGATTCCAAGTACTTTGGAGCCACGGCCAAAGCCTTTGATGACAGGACCCGACAAATACCAAGGTTCTATAGGCAGTGTGCTTTCAATCCCTAC
>JAOYMZ010073380.1:0-12004 GCA_025802335.1 Pinguicula primuliflora | reverse complement strand
AACAACAATTACAGAAATCCAAAACCTAATCTACCTATAGCGAAATTCCGAATCCACCCACCTGACTGTCGTCCCTCTTCGTCAGCTGCTGAACCTGAAACCTCCGGCCGTTTTCCTGCGCTTCCCTCTCCGACGGGTATACACCCTATGTCACAATGTGGAAGAGAGTGAGGTGATGGCTCCAATTTATCCTACACTTGGTTGCCCCATGATGGGATTTAAATGTGCCAACCTCACTCTTATCCTGGGGTGGCCAAGGTATTTAGGTTGTTGGGTCCAACAAGCCTCCATTGTAGGTAGAATGATTGATGCTAAAATAAAAAAACTGTAATACCTTACAATTCCAAACACAAAAGAAAAAATATAACTATTTTGAAGGCAACAGATTTGCTCAATATCCAAGAACAAAAACAAATATTTCATGATAAACGTCAAAAGGAGATATTTCCATTCTGACACGGGCATCAATAAAAGGGGGGAGAGGCTCCAGAAACTGAGCAAAAAAAAAAGAACGAATCCAGTTCATCTGTCCTCTTCACTGACGTGAACTCTAAGACTGACCTTGAAATAAGCACTGAGAACCAGTCTAACCACTTCTTGAACCTCAGCTACAAACTCCGGTAAAGAGAAGGTTCTGGTGCAAGCCATGGTTCAGCTTAGAAACAAAAACAGTAGTGTGAAAAAACTGAAGGTATATAAAGTATAAACATACGGGTCTCTGCGTCAAATCTCTTTGAATGACATGGCGGTATCTGATTCTCCAAGAACAGTTTCACTAATACTGCAATGCAGTGCAGTGAATAATCAATGTGCAATGTAAGTTGGTAGTTGTCAAGCCACCGGCATTGAAATAAAACAAAACCAAAGCCTAAAAAGAAGGTCCGTGCTATACTCTTGAATTTTGTGAACAACTAGATGATCACTTGTTTCCCATCTCTCTCGCATATCCTCAGCAAACTGCAAGCCAGTAATGAGATAATAACGTAGAAGAAAAACTCATGAAATTATACACAAAAAATTAGAGTGGATGCAACTTGTAAATGAACGTAGTATGCAGCTACTCAACCATGCAAATGATGGATATACAAACTTCTTATTCTTCTTACTACAGAAATTTAATGCACTTCGAATTGAACAAGTAAATGACTGTAGAAGTTACAATGTAAAATCGGCATGGAGAAAATTTTGCAATAAATATCCATAATACCTCTTGACTTTTTTCAATGACAGGTTCACTAAAACCACTGATGCGCTTGAATGCAGGGTTGCCTCGCATCTGAAACATAAGAACATCACAATAGTGTAAATTGGAAAAGGACTCAGGAGCACTACAATAGGCACAATGGATGTTCGGATAAACCACCTTATTCTTGAATTCCTCCCATTTCTTACTACACCGAGACTGCTTTGAAGGTAGCATCACCACCTCTGTCCTATCACTTTTTTCTACGTTTTGTGATGGGGCAGAAGAAGGAGCATCATACTCAAGGCGCTTTCTCCTATTTGGATTGCCTTTCAATTCATCTTTCACAACATCATAGCCCTTTTTGACCATGTCAGTTGGCCTTGCTTGTTTCAACTTTTCAAATGCAAATGAAACCTTGGGAGGGAGGGATGAAAAACCAATTTTAACCTTGCCAAAGAATGTATCAGAATAATTGCTACTTTCAGTTCGTTGCTCCTGAGAATGTTGCTCTTCTCCACTAAAATCAGCCTTGGTCTGGTCCTTGTCATTTGTGCTGTGGTTAGACGAAATTTCATCTTTTCCTTCGGGACCCGACTTTCCAAGACGAAAATTTTCTTCCACCTGAATCAGATCTAACCAAGTTAGCAATTCCTTTATCATTGCTACAAAGACTCGCCTTTGATTTAACAGCTAGGAAGCACAGACACTCTGCATACCCCCGCGCACCGGTGTCGGACACGTGTCCGACACGGACACGCGCCGACACGGTGTCGGATACGTGTTTGGCCGTGCCCGGATTTTGCCCTTGTCGGACACGGCGCCGACACGCGCCGACACGCGGATAGGGCACACGCAAAAAAAATGGAAGAGATTTTCTGTTGGCCCAGTGCACACGTTCTGGAAACAGAAGCCCAAGTAAGTCTCTTCGTCGCGAAAACCTCCTTTCTCCTTCGTCGGGAAAACAGAAGCCGAAACGGAAGCTCTTCTTCTCATATCTGAACGGATCTTCGTCACGAAAATTGAAGCCCTTCACGCCATAGAAGACAGCAACTCAGGTTCGACTCCAAACCCTTCATATCAAAGAAGAAGAAGGAACGAATGTTGCATTGCAGAAGTGGGGTTTTCTTGGGAATCTATCGAAAAGTGGGGTTTTCTTGGGAACATATCAAAGAAGGAACGAATTGACTTTTCCAATTGATACGTTCGTATCATTTGTTTATGCTATATTATTGTATTATATTTAATTTTTAATTTTATATATTTTATATTTTATATTTTTTTTGTTCCATGATAATATATTACGTAAATCTTGTGAAATATGATTATATTATGATTGATACATATTATACATATTTATACATGTCAAATATATTAAATTATATATTTTAATTCAAGCGTGTCCCCAACGTGTCGTGTCTTAATTTTTTGACAATTGTCGTGTTGTGTTACGTGCTGTGTCCGTGCTTTGTAGGTGCTCAACTCACACCATTTCACAACATCCGTTTTATGGTGCTCAACTAACAGCATTTCACATTTACAGTTTTATGCTGCTCAACTCACAGCATCAGTTTTATGGTGCTCAACGCACACCATTTCACAGCAAGTCTTACTTTCAGTCAGTTAATTTGTTATGCACCTGAAAGAGAGAGTTATGCATCTTTGTTACTCAAGTTATCTCACAAAAGTTATGCATTTTTCTGTAGTTACTGCTGGAATGCTTAAATGGAGGAAAATAGGTTGAGTCTTTGAGACAGCTATGCTGCATTTGGATAATCTCCTTCTACGTCAAAATGTTTAATTGTTTCACATTTGTTGAGTAGAATTGTTTCAATTGTTTAGAATGATATTGAGTTGAATTATTCAGTTGTTTTATCATAGTTTACAAAATAATGATATTGAGTATTAAATCCTAACTCATTGATTCACATTTGTTGCCCGATTCAATGGCCTTTGATCTGCCCAAGAATTATGTGATGACAAACGTTTTGGGACCATTTCGTTATATTTCAATTTGCTTTGTACATTAATAGACTTTTCAACACTGTTATGCCAATGGTTGTTCTCTCACATTCCAGTACCAAGTGCAACATTATTTCTATCGACGGCTTTTTGTTCTTTTGGATTATGTGAAATACAGATAGACTAAAGGTACGATTTAAGTTTCACTTTTTTAATTACAGGATTTACATATTTCATCTCTTCATAATTCTTATTAACGTTCACGGGATACGCGTAACTTAAAATTATATTAATGTCATCATTTCATTTTCACAGTGTATCATTCGCACCAATGGTTGTAGCCACAGACATTATTATACATGGTTGGAAGTTGGTTGCCGGGGAGGTGTCCGGTGAGGGGTTCGAATTCGAAATCTGTTGCCTTGTACATGCGTTGATAAAATATTTTGGCACCCAGATTCTTTACAACAAAACAGTGGAAACAAAACAGACCATTTTCTAGCATTCCCATGGCTTGGAGCATTGCTGCTTGGCAAAAAATATAATGAGACCCGTATGGTTTTGATCATCATTTTTACTACTACTGTTCCTCCAATCCCAACTTGTGGACGAAATCCGATTCGTTTGCCTGTCGAACCACCTTTTCGAATATGTGTCTCAACGTTTCCAGCTCAACCATGGGATCCAGAAGCTTGTCTTCCCAGTTCCTCACATCCTGTATCTTGTCACCATGGCACGGTTGTTCATCCAGAGACGAAAATATAAGTTCCGATATGCGTGTCTTACCAACCTGTAGTTCATATTGCCTCACCTCCGTCTCCGTCCCTGATATGAAGAGATGGTAAACATATACCATCTTCTTCTGTCCAAGTCTGTAAGCACGGCTTATAGCTTGCTTCTCAACTGAAGGATTCCACACCGTATCTAGCAGGACAATCCTTGAAGCACCTATCAGGTTTATACCTTCAGAACAAGCTTTTTTCGATGCGAGAAGAACCTTGGCCGAGCTTGAAGCATCATTGAAGGATGATATAGAATGTTGGCGTTGCTTCTCATCCAGTTTCCCATCCATGAACAGAATTTCTTTATCTTCAAACCAGTTAAAACGGGACCGGATTCGCTTCATGATAAATTGAAGAGGAGGAATGTATTGACTAAAGACCAACACCCTCTCATCAAGTGCATCAGCTAGACGTACAGTTCTATCAGAAAATGTAACTTGACTCCAGCATCTATAACTGTTTCATGCATTTTTAGTTCATTCTTGAGATGATGGAACCTTGGTTTTTCAGACACTAGTGAAGGGTGGACGGATATATGGGCTACCTGGGAAACTCTTTCGAAGTTTCCACGTTCTTTGATAGCTTCTTCGAGCATGATCTTCTGGATTTGAGTGGGATGGAGGAAGACTAGAGTGCATCTCAGACCAGGTAGACTTCTGTTTAGTATATTGCCCTTGTGTATATGTATATATGGATGTAGCAAATCTTTCATCTTCTTTAATACACCATCTGTATTGTTAGCAATAGAGCTTGTCATGTTTGTCCATTTTCTTCTGGCATCCCTCGTTTTATGACGACGATTTGTACAGTATTTTCCACTGGATTCGTCTCCAAGTTCAGTGTCAATTTTAGGATTCACCAGGCTGAGGGTGTTGTACAGCTCAGTGAGATTGTTCTGGAAAGGTGTACCGGACAGAATGATCCGACGTTTCGTCGCGACTTTCATGAAAGTATTCCATATCAGACTTTGATCGTTCCTCGGGGTATGCCCTTCATCAAGAATTAAGAGGTCCGGCCAATCCAGCAGTGCCTTCTTGATATCCCCATTCCGCCCTCCTCCTCGCACATTTTCTCCAGCCAGCATCTCAAACAGGTTGTAGCTGATTCCTAGGATGCTTCTTCCATTTCTCCACATGTAGAGTTTCATGGCTCGAATAATATTCACATCAAAACCACAATCCGGGATAAGATTGGAAGCAAATGCCTTCTCACTGTCAGAAAGCTCACTTGTGTTCAAGTTGTGGAAAGGCATACCAAAGTTCCATTTCCGGAACTCAGATTCCCAGGTTAGAAGCATGCCTCGAGGAGCTACGACCACCGGTCGATAGGCCGGGTATTGCTTCAGAAACGAATGAAGAAAAACTATGCACAGCCTTGTTTTGCCAGTTCCTGGTGCATGAGAAATGATGCATCCACGGCCATCATCAGACAGTGATGGTTTCAGATTCTCCAGCCTGATGTCTCCAGCTATATTTTTCCACATAAATTCGAAGCCTTCTCGTTGGTGAGGATACAATTGTTCTTCAACTCCAGCTACCAAATCCCACACGGTACCTGAGGGACGATGATGGGTACCTAAGCCATCAGCTCTATGAACTGAGTCCTGAAAATCTATTCCATCAAACATGGAGCTTGAAGATTCCTCGAATGAAAACTTCCTGTTTCTTCTATCAGGAGGTGGAATGTACTGCATTTAAGAGTAAAGATTCAATAGAGAATTTTTTTTTGAACCATAGGAAATTTATTATTTATCAACACATGATAGGACGGACTAGCTATACAAAAAAATCTCTCATTCGGCTTTCGTTTTAACCATGTTAAGAATACTAATTAACCTGGAAGGAAATGATCTGTGCACACGAAATCCGAGCCCAGATTGGGGGGTCAGTTTTCTAACAAGATAATCAACTAGACACGGCCAAAGTACTTACAAATTCAGGCATGATATCCTTTATGTCAACTACTTCTGAACAGCATCTGCACAAGAGTCCTATCTCTTCATCCAGATAAAACCGGTGCTCCCCACGACTGCAACAAGCTGCCGGGCTTTCATCAATCTCGATGGAGTTCGTGTTACCATTGTTTTCAGTCTGAAAATCTCAACTCGTGTTAAGAATCTGAAACAGAAATATGAAGAATGCTCTAGTGGCATTCATCCTTAATTTTGTTAACATAACTTCACATCTGAAACAGAAGCACACACAACGTACAGCACTAGAACAAGTACAACATGTGTATATTAATAAACAAGAACCATAACATTGATATCTTAACTTCGACAAGAACCATAACAACAACATAACATTGAGATGCACTCTAAATATTTTCAAGGAGAATTCATTGATATCTTAAAACTTCAACAAGAAACATAACAACAACACAAAAGAAAGAAGTATCTACCATGGGAAGACCATTGCAGTTGATCTCATCTGACTCATCAAGCCTTAGCATCAATTCAATTTCGCGATAGAGCGAATCGAAGTGCCTCTCCAGTTCTGTTTTCTCTTGTGGCGCCTCCAACTCATCCTCGAACCGAAATTTCCATGGGAGACTTGTGTCACTCATGGGAGCTTCTTTCGGAGGAGATTCTACGTCATTCCCTGAGTTTAAAGATAATAAATTCTTTATCAATGCATCAGACGTCTGTTTGGAGCTTCTTCTCACTGCTTTCTTTGGAGAATCTCTTGGAGATTCAGACTTACCTTCATCTACGGGTAAATTAGACTTACCATTATCTTGGACATGATCTCCTGGACTACACTTCTTATCACCTTCAATATGGCTTCCTTTCTTTGGATTCTTCCTCCTGTTCTTTCTCTGAATGCAAAGTGCTCTCTTTTCTTCAGCATCATTAGAAGTGTTCTTTGCTTTCTTACTTTCAGCAGCATGAATTTCGACATCGTTATCTTGCTCACTGTCACTATCTGAAACAATTGAATCGTGGGAATGTGATGATTCAGACATTTTATAGTCCTCATCAGACAATTCATCAGAATCCTCACAAGTTGAAGATGCCTCATCCGAACTTTCGGATGGATATTGGGAATCTCCAACACACTCTATATCAGTAGAAACATCTTCACTCACATATTCAACATCATCACCATCATCACTCACTTGAACAGAAGCAGCATTTATAGCACATGAATCAACAGGCAAATCCATACTTGTATCCATCTTTAGCCTCTTCCTGCGATTGTGCCACACTTTCCTTGAACCACCAAGTCCATCATCTCCATTTTTTATCCTCCCCTCTTCACTGCTCTCGTCACTGTCACTGATGGTAATGAAATCACCACTTTTTATAACTCCGTCCATGTTACACTCAGAATCAAGACTGTTCCTTACAATCTTGCCTTCCCTATCCACTGGAAATTCATCAACAGATTTGTTGTTCCTGATTCTCTTGCCTTCCCTACCCACTGAAAGTTCATGAACATATTTGTAGTACTCATTGAACTGGTTTCTGGTTCTTGGCCGTGGCAAACATCGGGGAGGAGTTGAATAAGAAGACATGTCACCTACAGATTAGCCACAAAATTAATCAGTCAGGTTGAAATTGTCCCACACCGATAGTGGAAGTAAAAATATTGAGGTTTAAATAGGAATGTGGGTTAAAATCAAATCACTTTGGGCTTAAGATTTTTACGAGGATAACCCGCATTCCTACTAAATTAATGAAATACAGTCCCGAATTTTCTAGGCCTCTAGTAGAAACACAAAAGAAATACATACAAAGAGCACTGTTCTAATGAAATCCTTACATTTTCAACAAACATCAATATATCAACTCAAAATCAGATTTTGATCTACAGGACATTAAAGAAAAAGGCGTTCTGTACAAAACCTGTTGTTGAAAGAAACAAAAATGATTCTTTCCACAGACCCTCTACGTTCCGACGAACCAACAACACAAAAAGGGTACTGTTTTCATTAAATTCTTGCTGTCTCAACACAGAGAAAAACAGGGAATCCTGGAAAACAAGGAGTTATGCTGTTATGAAAAAGACGCAAAGAAACATTCAAGAAAGATAACAACATGCAAACAAATAGTAGCAAAGAAACTTGGAGTCTGGCTGATCTACCAACAACCAGAACCACGCACCGAGAAACCCAACAAGCCCAACCAGTGATGGTGAGAAGTGAGGCTAGTATGGTAGGAGGCATGAGAGAGATATTGATATATAACAAAAAATTTTAGTAAAATGTTGTGATGCGTCCGAACTGAATTTTTCAATATAGAAGTAGTGACAGGTTACTATGGAAAAGAGGTGGTGTATATTTTGGACAAAGTATTACAATGTGTCAGCGTTCAATTAAATATTGTTGAACTGAATTTTTCAATATCGAGATGTGACCATTTAGTATTGATGCAAAATGTGGTCGTATATAGCAATCTTTAGCATACAAAATTATATCTTTTTACAATGTAGAGATAAATCAGTAATTATTGTTTGATTGTAGGAGTGATTTGTGTGTTTGTGGAAGATCAGTACAGAAACACAAGAATTTACGTGGTTCGGGAAATAAACCCTACTCCACGGAAGAGATGATCATTCCTCTTCTTCCTTTCTCTTCTTATATTCTATTTTCTCTTCTTGCTTCATATATATAGGAAGTACAAACACACAAATCACTAATTGTACGTATGTTGCATTCCTTAAATGTACGCATGCATTTTGGAGGCATGCTTTCATATCATCACACATGCCTTTGCAACTTTTGGAGGGAAGCATGCGTGATGTGACTTTTTGGAGGCATCACCCATGCTTGATGTGTTTGATTGTTGTCCCTCTCAACAATTATATACTACAAGACAAAGGGCCGCAAGAAGCACAAGACACATATATGACATTATACCATTCATTCATTGTGTAACCCACGATTTGTGGTCACATTGAGATAATATTTGGCAGGCCAAGAGTCACATGAGCTATCATACACTCTGCCCATCAACTTCATGCAAGGTTTTGATCTGAGTGCAGTTTGACGCCTATACACTCAATAGTCTATATATAGTCTGTCTATACAGACACAAATAATCATTTTACTCCAAGAATCCCCGAAGTGTGTGTTCATAGTAGGAAGAACGAAATTATTTAGGGTAAAATTGATTTCTATTCCATGTCATCAATTTATATAATATAGTGAACAAAGCTAGAATGTATGTACTTCACGAGTAATTTTCAAGTGTCGAATGATAGGGTGTCGTCGATGCCCTACCGTGCTGAATATGAATGTCGACCATCAGATTACATAATAAAAACATTACTATTGGATAATGTTATTTTTCTAAATAAAATTACGGCGGCTTCGCCGCCGAAAAAATCAAAAACTCTATTTAAATGTTATAAACCCAAGAGCTAAATATAAACCCAAGGTTAAACCCTAAAAACCCAAGGGCTAAACTCTAAAAACCCAAGGGCTAAACCATAAAAACTCAAGGGCTAAACCGTGGTTGTGTCATTCGGCACCCTACCATTCGACATTTGAAAATTTGTGTGTACTTCACATACCAACAATAAATATACAGCTAGAGTATGGCACATGAACAATATTGTTCAAGACAATACCATATTATACACTAGTATCAAAATTGAAACTATTAATAGAATTTTATATATTCGAGATCAAAAGTTTATGTTTCGGTAAAATTTTGATGACTTCATCATTGAAAATTCTTATAAAGTATTATTTAATTCTAAGAAATATGATTTTAGAAATTTTTGAAAGTACACGGAACAACATTACATGAGACATGTATTCTATTATGTATAAGGTTTCCGTTTATGGTTTCGGGTCTACCATTAGATAACTGTAAAATCTCTAAATTGTGTTCTCTCGAACAATGTTGTGCCTGATTTTATCATTGATTTGTATAAATCGGTTGCCTATACGAATCATGTTCTTAACATATTTTATTCTCTATTAACATTTTGATATGACAAAACCATAACCATGGTCCATCATTATTTTGATTCTTTTAATTATGATTTTAGATGTGACATATCAATATAATATTATTTTTTAATAACATAGATAAACTCACAATAATCTATAAATCAGTGTATAAAGTTAAAGTGCGCTTGACACATCAGATATAACATACTTCAAAAAAAATTTGATTTGTGTGCAAATGTCAAATATTAATGTCATTACTATTAGGCAAACACCTATTTAGCCCACAAATTATATTTTTATGATAATTTATCAATATGTGGTATTACTTCCAAGAGAAAAGGGAGTTGCTAGGTGTACCGAAATTTTTTGTCTAAATTTCGGTACACATCCATTTTGGTTGTTTTCTGGTCACCGAAATAAAAAAATTAATACCGGTTCTGGAATCCTCACGTTGAAATATTGCCGGAACCGGTCATGGATTTCGGTTTCGACGTCTTCGCCGCCCAAAAAACTAAAAAACTATTTTTTGGTAATTAAACTAAAACCCTATTAAATAAGCATTTTAAAAGCAACAAACTTAACTCTAGTCTTAAACGGTGTGTTACGATGACTAAAATAAACGTTTGGGACCAGTTCTGACATCATTTCAACGCGAAGATTCCAGAATCGGTCTTATTTTTTATTTTGATTGCCTAAAGCCCACCAAAATAGGTGAGTACCGAAATTTTGGACAAAAATTTTCGATACAAAGCTAAATTAGCTGATCATTTTCGATACCGAAATTTTGTACAAAAATTTTAAACCCAGTATTAGTAAAGAGAAAAATGGGTGCCGTGTTTTTCTTTTGGTAAGGAAATGGGGTGCCGTGAACAAAGCTAAATTAGCTGCTCATGCCCTGTACATTTTTTAACCCAACTTCGGGGTGCGTGAAATGACGCGATATCTCATCCTCTAGTTTTCTATTATGTAAATATAATTGTTCTTATAAAGCAATTACGTTGATGAATTACTTATTTATAGGCAAATATTTTACCATGTCAATTTTATTAAAATTATTTTTTGCAAAATATATACATTGGTTAACTACAATCACATACGCGATGTTCGAAAAAGTATGTCACCCGCACAAATAAATTTATGAGAAATATATTTTAGAAAAGTAACTTTAAAAAATTGTAAAAATAATTTTTATTTTTCAAAATAAATCAAAAATCGAATATATTTTAATATAATAAACATTGATACTAAACTGTTAACTAACGTAATTACAATTATTTTCGCCAACCCCAACTAATGTCATGGGAACATGGTCGCCGTAAAATATAAATCAATATTTTTCTTCTATTCTTCTCTATTTTATACTCAATTTTTTCGAATATATATATATATATATAAATATATATATATATATAAACAGGAATGTTCGGCTACATTAAAATTTCGCCACGCCACACGCCTGGACACTTTAGCAAATGAAAACTGATTTTTTTCGTCCCCCAAAGCTCTCCTCGCTTTTCTTCCGTCCCCGTACTGGATACCTCTTCAAATCGTTCCAAATCATCAATAAAAAACAATTGGTTAGATGGATCGATGAAACCTTGGAGAATTTTGTTGTAAGACCTTCTCTCTACGAAAACCTCTACCTTCTCTCTACAAAAACCCGACCGTTAATCTCTACCCTGCTGCAGTCGCCAATTCATCCTCATGGAGGATGAAGATATGGTTAATCAGGAGCATTTCCCTCCACTGAACGGAAGGAAGCACCCTCAGCTTCCTATTTCACCTGATTTGGGCAATGGCTCTATGGTTCCAGAAGTGCCGAATGTGGGTTCTCGATCCATGCCAGAATCATCAACCTTTTCAGCTCCGAAAGTTCCGACTTATAAGTCCCTGCTGTCTTCGCGGGTCGAAATCAAGATCTCGGAGGATAACATTATTCACGGACATAACGGTAAGGGACCTACGGTCTCATTCAAGGAAAATGTCCAAGCTCAATTTGCGGCCAATATGGCCTCTACTCTTATTATTCGTCCTCTGGGGAAGAACGACATGGGCTTTCAGGCCCTACAGAATCGGCTGAGGACGATTTGGCAACCGAGAGGGGACTTCAAATTGGTTGATATAGCTGACGGTTTTTATCAGATTCGTTTCTCTAACGAGCAAGACTACAAGAAAG